>UZAN01044457.1:5780-22025 GCA_900618425.1 Echinostoma caproni | reverse complement strand
ATATATATATATATTTCAAAGATGTATGCGATCATTTCGCAACGGTGCGAACAGTGTACACTAATACTGGGTTAGCTCATAAGTGAAACAGTGGTATGTTTCGATCAGGGAGAACGAAATTCTATTGGTGCAAAACGTAGCAACACTATAAGAATATTAAATGGACACAATACGAAATTGTATTGTTACGTTTGGGTACTGTTTTGGTCTTCCTTCTCAGTGCCTTGTATCACTGTACTGGGCGTCACACAACTTGTACAGCCTGTACAAAGAAAAGAGGAAAAGATGGTTGTCAGCGATAATTCGACATTCAATTACTGGAAATCAGTCAGTTTCGATTTCACACTTCAATATCCCCTTTTCCCTAAAGCACCTTCCTCGACGTCCTAGCGAATCCTTCCTCAATCGATACCTCTACTTCGACGGCAATCTCTGGCTGGCTCAAATTGTTTTCTCTATTAATTATCTCCGGCGTGGTTGGTATGGCTTGAGTTAGTTGAAGTGTGCCACAAAGGGTGGCTGTGTTGATCCGATTTCCGGAATGGCAGTTTGTTTCTGATAATAATCGTTCTACTACAAAGGATCCGCTCCATCTTTATAGAGTTTCGATGGTATTCCCGGAGTTGTCTGTGTCTTGTGGAACCATACTCGGTCGCCTACTCGTAATGGGGCTCCAAAGCACTTCTTGTCGTAATAATCCTTCTGGTATCCCTGCGATGCTTTGAGGTTAGTGCGGGCCATCTGATTCGCTGTTCTTAGTGAGCCGATCATCTTCGATACGTACTCTGTGACCATCAGTGGCTGGCGGTCGATCGTTGGTAGTCGATTGTCGCTCGGAAGTCTTATCTCTCTGCCAGTCCACGGGTAGTGTGGACTAAATAGGTTGTTCACAATAAAGATCAAGTTCGCCAAAAGGACCTGGTTCGGATACTTGAATCCATCTGGTCAAACTCTAAGCACAGTTGAAACAAAACTTCATCCATTTACGGGACGTTTCGGAGTTTTACATTGGACAGCTCTTGATTGATTATCCGAGAATGCTCCTCACGCTCCCTCGCTCCCTCGTACTACTGCTACCACGACCACGACCACGACCACAAACATCATCACGACCACAAACATCATCACATTCAGTCTCTCGACTAGCCCCGTTGTTGATTGACATAGTGGAAACCGCTTGCGGAGAACAAACACAGACAGGTATAATCCAAAAATTGTAAGAGAGAAAAGACGTTCACACATTTCAACCGCTAATCAAGTGTATAAGTACGCCGCAACCATTGTCAGAGTTTTTATATCAATTAGCCTATCGAATGAATAAATTGATGCAAAAGCATTTGTCTTCAGTACAAATGCAACATCACCGTACCAAAATGAAGAGTAGATGAAAAAAATTCATAGAAGGGTTATGTGCCGCATAGTTGATATAGGCTGACAAGTGCCAAATTATTTTTTGTGAAAAATGTGACACTTTTTTGTATAGCGCAATCTACCAATCATCCAATGAACACATTGACTTCATCGCGACCGGTTCGCATTTTGAAGGACCAGATTTTAACCGACGGACCGCTTTCTCCTATACGGTTGCTCAGCTATTGCACAAATGTTATAACTGACATAAGAGTAGTGAAACAGTTTTGTACAAAAATTGAACCTCTTTTGAATAAAAGCAACTTCATACACAAATAGGCGATCATAAGCAATAAGTTTAAGTAATGAAATCATGACCGATGATTCGCTGATTACGTAAACCACACAGCGATTGTGAAGTTCAAAGTCCATCTACCCAGTGTTTCTCAGCGGAAAACGATTTTTAACAATCAGTTGTCACTGCTGATATTCTGCGAAAATTTTAGTTTGGAATTTGTTGATGACTGCATTAATACAACAACGGAAGCACAGTTGTAACTCGCCTCACAGAAACAGGACATTAGGTTGAAAACGATCAGTTCAACGTCAGCTACAGACGACCATCCGGTAAGTCGAAGCTCACACAGTACAGTAACACCAGTTAACAATCGAGGAGGCAGTTGAATCTGGTCAAAGAACTCCAGCTGCCGTGGCCTCGAGTTGACCTAGGTAATAAATCTGACCGTGAAACGATGAAGACGTCAAAACGGTAAGGTCAACAGAACGCTACGGAGATGACCTGTGAGTCCCTCCCCGAGCCTCTGTGGTTGCAACATTTCGTTTTTATCAATTGATAAATCACTTTATATTACTCGATCCCAGATTATCATCTCACCAACCGATATTCGAAAGTGATTAACAGATAAACATGTATGTACTTTTGAACACGTTTTGACGAAGTTACGAAAACAAGGTTGTTCGCATTGGACTGATATTCTGGTTACCATTTTGAGAGGTTACAACTAATAAATTTACCTTTTTGGGGCAAAAGCGCAAAGATAATTCTTTCAACACGGTTCGGGTGATCGAAAGAAACCTCCGTACTCATTCTGATCCTCTTCTAACTTTTCCGGGATAGCACAGAGTGCCATTCTCTCTCTCTCTCTGTCTGCCCGTTACTTTATGAGTTCTGTTTATGACTTATCGGTCACACATGATACCGCAATAATTTATCAGCAGATCAGAATATGCCACAGATTCATCTTTATAAATAAATAAATAAATCTTTGGGTTTTCCTGTTATTTCTCACCTATCTGTCAATCCAGGCAAAGCTTTTTTTTTTAATTCCTCATTTTACTTCATTTTATCGAATATATATAATGATACAATTTTCAGGAAGCGGAGGTCTGTCATACAAAGCAGAATAAGAAAAGTCAGCTGGTGGTGGCGGGATCCGAATACACCTCCTCCGGGGTGATCACTTGGTGACTTTACCACTACGGCCCGTTGTTATCAAAACAACCCTGATCAGTTTTAGTGAAATGCACTTGTTTCGAGATCCTAATCAGGAAAGTCCGACAGTCGAATAAGATTTCAAATACCATGATTTCACTGTTAACAAATATCTTATTTTCAATGACAGTGAATATGTTTCAACTGAATAGAGGTTAAGAAACCTCTTTGCACTCCGGAAATTGTTCCCAAGACTTGTACACCAACCGTCATATCACATTTCGTGTATTGCAACCAAGGGCAAGTCAAATTGCTTCTTTTTGAATTAATAATGTTTGGAGATACGAACCCTTTTTTCTATTGGGATGAATCTTTTTGTCTCAGCATTCTCTGTGATGTCACTGTTCCACTTCACACAGCCACCTGGATATCTGACGCTGCAAACCGATACAGTCTATTGTTTGGAAGAAGGAAAGATTCCAGTCATATACTTCCAGGATTGATTTGATCTTGAGACCAAATGTGAGTAACACTATGACCGAAGCGTTTCATACATCCGATTCCCTTTAGACATTTCAAAAGAGTAAGAAAAACTGTCATTTGTTTCCACAATCATTGGACTGTGCTGCCTAAGTACACTTTGTCATTAGAATATGCAAATACGTATACAGAGAAGGATATCACAGAGTTGGACAATCACAGACACGCAAAGGGCTTGGACGTGAACCACCTAAGAAGGTTTACTATATTGGACGTCTTATTGGTGGAATTGGATAATATTTCCTTAACTAAGCGTTCCGGATTCTCACCGTGTGCAACAACATCCTGCGTTTCTGAACGCTTGAACAATTGAGTCGCTTTCCAGGGCAGCGGCTTCACGGAGGTATTTTACCAACAGGATGAGCTCCTTGGTCGGGCGGTGGTGGCCCGATGGTAACGTCACCAAATTATCACCCCGGGGATGTGTGTGTTCAAGTCCCATCACCACCACTGCCTGACTTTCCCCATTTGTGTGTGTATGTGTGTGTGTTGAATGGCAGTCCTTAGATTGGTCGTTTCCTCCCTCCTGAAAATTTTACTCTGTTGCATTCAATAAAGAGAGAAGTAAAAATGAAAAATGAAAATAGAGAAAAAGAAAGATGACAAAGGCAAATTGTTAACTGAATACAGAGGTCGAAGAAATCTGTCTGTACAAAACCGTTGTGTTCCAAATAACTTATGCAGTCTCACAAATGCCTTTGTTGAACGATGTATGGAATCAAGATCAAACGATGAAAAAGCACAACTGGCTAGAAAGAAAGAGGTGTTTGTCAATGTTCCTTTCAAGGGAGACAGGGCATTAGAAATCCTGGAATATCGGTTGTCCAAAGCTATTGACATCTGTTTTCCAGCGGCATATTTAAGACTCTCATCCAGGACTAAGCTATTCATTGTTCGAAAACTTAAGGATAAATGGCCTCATCAGTCCCAATCTTTTGTTCTATATCAGTTCACGTGCACTTGCAGTGTTCGGTATATCGGACACAGAACGAGGAGTCTGTCCAAGAGAATATCTCAACATTATCCGGCCGCTATTCAAAAAGGAACAGTAAGAAGCTTGAATAGCTCGATCCTGAAATATTTGGTCAACACAGGATTGACTCAGAAAAAACAGCATTTAAAAGTTTCTTCACTGCACCTAAGAACCATACCATAGGATAACGTAAAAAGATCCTAACAACTGCGGAATGTATAGCAATTGGGATCATTCAGCCGGAGTTGTGCAAGCAACGTAATCTGGTCGAATCACTGCTGGTACCATGGCCATAAGAACAATTGCTCATATCTCTATGTGACGCTTTCTATTCTCGGCCTCCCCTACTTCTCATTTAATATCTTTTGAGTATACTTTCACATCTCTTTTATTCATTCTTCAAATTTTTGTTTGGCCGATTTGAAGTTACTGTGTAGATTGTGAAAAGTTCATTAGCCTCGGTTGGATTCGAACCCACGCATGGACGCTTTGTACGCGCATGCTCATCCAGCTGAGCTACGAGGTCACACCGATGGCATTGATCTTTTCTCATTTGATGGCTGAAATGAAATAAAATGATTTGAGCTCCTTCAAAGTTCCATGTCGAGGAGAACGGAGCAGAGAAGATCATTCGTTCGTGTGTGCAGAATAGAAAGTACATAAAAAGGTAGTAGTAGGCCACTGGTATGTGACACTTTCAAACAGTCAGTTGAAACATATTCGTTCCCTGTCAGGTCACTGGTTGCGTTGGTTTTCGGTACACCATGCAGATGAGCAAAATTGGGGAACTATGAAAATGCATTTTGCGGATCGTGTTAAATTGAGTTGAAGCAAGTCAAGAAAAAGAGAAAGACAAAACGTCATCAGTAACCAAAAACAAATATGAGAACACTGTTTTCCCGTCACGAATTTGAACAGAGAAGTCAGAAACATGGGTTTGCATAATGTATCCCCATGGTCATTTCGCTGCATCTCTGTACACACGTGCATGTACTGCAGTCCAAGTGATTTTTCTAGTCAGTGAGATAATAGATATGAGAGAAAAAAACACAAGATCACCAAGGCAAAGCTAATGTGACTAACCATTCGCGTTGTTTGCATAGATCACGTATGAGAGCGTGAATGGCTAGGGCCTCGGCAAATTTCAGTAATCTTGTGTTTGCTGTGTTGTAGATGACATGGAATGCGTGGGGTGGGGTGACAGTGTTTTTGTTCGAGTAAATGTTGCGTTATCGAACATCTAAGCTTTCTCCGATCAATCAATGACGTAACATTTGCAAAATTGTCGTCCATTGCTTTCTTAAGCCACACCGGGATTTGTTCGGCCATTCGGTGACGTAACTGCCTCTCTGTCCTGCCTATGTAGATGGCTGAGCATCCTCACTTGAATTGGTAAATACAATTGGATTTGGCGGAGGGAGGCAATGGTTCTTTCACCGATGTCCTTAGTATCCGGGTGGTAGTGAAGACAATGGCCGGGTCAACTGCGTAATAGACTGGCTTGACAGCAGAGTTCAACCGCTTGCTAACGAGTTCACTCACGTCATCGCCTTTGTATGCTAACATCAAAAACGTTTTCTTTTTCGGGACAGTTATTGAACTGTTCAAATAGTTGTTTGGTAGATTTGAAGTTTGTATGTCGATTGTGAAAAGTTCAGTAGCCTGGGTGGGATTCGAACCCACGCATGGACACCGCCTACGCTTTGTACGCGCATGTTCTACCAGCTGAGCTACGAGGCCACTATCTATTTTTGGTGTTACTTTACTATGCTTGGTGATGAAGGTGCCTGGATATCATTACCTTTGCCTTGGTGATTGACCCCCTGCCCCATCTCGTTCCCCTTTTTGTGTTTTTGCGTTGCGTTGTCCGTCGTGATTAGCGATCTTGTGTTTTTTTCTCTCATATCTATTATCTCACTGACTAGAAAAATCACTTGGACTGCAGTACATGCACGTGTACAGAGATGCAGCGAAATGACCATGGGGATACATTGTGCAAACCCATGTTTCTGACTTCTCTGTTCAAAACCAAAAATCTCAAACTCCAAGATTGCCCGAAAATACTTAGAGTGATGTTCGTAACAGTCGGCCTGTTGAACTCATCGACTTATTTTGAAGTGAATGTAGCGTATTCCAGACAGGAAGATGTTATGACCACGAAATCCTCTGCAGGATCGCTTTTGACAGAGGTGCGTTTTCGATAAAACCAAACGCCCACTATTGTAAGGCTTTAATTTTACTCTGAATAGATGAAACCGCTATCGACAACAGATATTAACAAAGTGTTACAAATATACATCAATACGGACCCATCGAACCAGTTACTATGGAAAGGACGATTTTATCAAACGTATTGATTTCAGGTGAAGCTGAACGAACAGCGGTCCCATAGACAGAAATCTGTTTTGGAGCCAAATATGAGTGGGTCAGCTCATAGGTTTCCAGAAAGTTTCGATACATGGGAATATCGACGAAACGCATTCAGTTGTCTATGGGTATCCGAGAGATCTGCGACCCAGGAACGTTGATTGCTGAGTCGATGCAATGGAGAGGACATAGTGAGAATAGTACGGCTATTCGAGGACGTCATCTTCTAGAGACCAAGAGACCAAACATTTTCGTAAGATGTTGTAAGCTTCTAACATGAGACATTGGCTGGTAAAAACCGTGGGGAAAGCAATTCCTACTGCACATATGTGAATCTCACCGAAGCCACAGACTTTTCCCTGTTCAACAAACTTACTACTGGTAGTGTCCATAATATCGGTCATGCGACCAGACGCTTGTCCAGGGCAATCCCAGAAACATTCTCTCTCTCTTCCCTGTATAACGATACCATTATATTATCAACACTTTAATGCTCAAACATTTGATTTCGGGGAAACTTAGTATTGGCTAAATTAAACCGGACTGGCGAAATACGGCGCCCTTGAGGAATGCCATTGCTGGTGTGACAAATGATCCACTCATTTCGTTATCAAATCTCATGGGACGAGAAGTATAAGAGTGCAGTGACCTCGGTAAATGAACGTACTTCTGGGGCATTACTTTTCAGAGAAGGGAACCCATCAGTTCTTCGAGTCGAAGGCTCCTTTCAAGTTAAGGAATACTGCGATTGTTGGTCAACGGTGGATGTGACACAGCTGGAGGACCTGATGCAACGAAAAACTTTGATAAAAAAATTCACTAACTGACCCGAATCCGTTTCATGCCGTTTCATGGATATTGTTTCTTCTTAAAGGATTCAGATGTAGAAATATGACGGAGGCTAACACTTTGATGGTTATTATCCCACGATAGTTTGGGGTGTCGCTGCGATATCCCTTCTCGAACAGTACAGAAATGTTGGCATTAGAAACACATTATGTTTTGTATTTCCTCCACTTTCCGTAAGTGTGATTAGCCAGTTGACAGATAAAGATACGAAAACAGCCGTGTAGCTGAGGAAAATTCTTACAAACTCGAGCACAATCCATCAAAACAATTTCTTTCACTCATTTGAGCAAATAAATTAGTTATCCTCTAGCTCGAAAAAAATATTCACATCCAACTGAAATTCAAAGGCTGTTCATCACTAACTTAACTCATTCATGTCTCATCACATTCCATTCCGCCCAGCTCCTTATTCCGCCAACGATCTCATTGATGGTCACATAGTCATTCATATAATGCTCATCAGCTCAAGGACCCAAAGCTGACAGCTTTGAGCGAAGTAATGCTAGTCAGATTGCACAACTCACAGACACAGACATTCCTCCAATCAGGGGCAAATCTTTGCCAACTTTTTGTACGGACGCCCGTTCCGCTTTGTAGCTACAATGAATAACATAATGTATTTTAAACTATAACGTCATTTATGAAAGCGCTCGAGAAGTATAAATCAGATATTAACACATTTCCTCTCTTTAAGTGCTGTTCATTTGGATAAGATCCCTCAGTAACGCAGTAATGAGTTTTAGTTCACCGTAAAACTTTTGATTCTTTGAAATACTCCACTACACCAATCGTTTAATGTGAGATAATGTGTTTCCGCTTGTCCTTTGCTGTTTCCGAGTTATTTGGTTTGAATCAATTTTCCGGCTTAGTAATTTGTTGAGTAACATTGTCAGGTAGAAAGTGTTTGAAACTGTTTGCATTATCACTCCTCACATGGGAAGGACAATCTGATTGGTCGGTTCAAGGTCAGCGGAAGGCTGGTATACGAATAGCATTGGGCGATCCGTTGACTTCGCGGCTGGTTGAATGCGGTCTTGAGGTTTTTATTTTATTCCGATTTTGGGTGGTCCATCATTTGAGAACCAAGATCGATAGCTCTGATTCCGGAACTTCATGAACTGGACAGGACTGAAGTCTTTTAATTCAAGCAGAATCATTGCGTGCCGTGACCTGTTATCGGGTCACGAAAAAGCACCAAACACTGCGCGTGCTGTAGTAACCATCATCAATTTCTAGATCTGTTCATCATTAACTCACTCACTTTCATACATATTTAGCGGGCTGTGTTGTTGACTTCACTCAATGATTTCAACTCGCAGTCAACTTAATTTGATCCTAGTGCGCTAGATTCTTCATCATTCGCGCTCAAGTTTAACACAGATGGCTATAGCTCGGAAGGAATTGGATCTAATTAGGTTGGATGAAACATGGTACCTTGTTCAGCCGATTCAGTCGGAAACCAGACGTTTTTGTTGTTGTTATTTCCCTGATTACGGGATTGCTGAACTGCTCGCTGACCAGTGTTCCTTGCCGATTGCAAACTCCGAGGCTCTGAATCTAATTTTAGCTTTTATTGATCATGTTGGGCAGAAAATCAAATCAANNNTTGGCTGCATTGTTTTGAGAGCACTGTTCTGATTTTTTTTTTGGCTGGATTTCTAATTGAACTCCCACCGGATGCGTTTATTCTAAATTACCATTCTGTTTGCTGGAAATGAAGCAGATGGTCTTCGTTTTTCATGCAANTGCAACCAGTTCCTTTTAACAGTATCCTGAGCGCAAGAAGAAGTATCATGATCCACAATACTTGTTGAATTCAACTACTTCATGGTAATCTCATCAGCTGTGTACACACACATTCAGATCACGTTTGGTTAAAAGAGTGACAGGTTTGGGGACAGGCGAACACACACGGGGAAGAGAAATCAATCAATACAAAGGCCAAAGGTCACTAATATGAACCGGATTGGACATTGGGACAAGGAGCGGAATCACTGCAGGGTGGGGGGGGGGAGGAGGACAGTGACAACGACCAGGGGAGGAGGATTTACCGGATTCAGGCATTCATGACAAGAAACGACAATCGGTAACGAAATTTAGAGATAAATACAATTCTGCCTCTTGTGATGAAAATTAGTCGTTGTATTTTGGCACCGTAAACTGTTCGAATCCAACCACCACGGCTTGACTTCCTCCGTTCCGGTAGCTCTCTATTTAACAGCTTCCTCCTTTCTGAAAATTATATATCGTTATCTATTCAATACTGGGAAGTAAAACAAGAAACAAATAAAAAAGGGTTTGAGTTTCAGTTCAATTTTAGTTGCCTTAAATTAGCGAGAACGAACTAGAGTCGGATTGTGTTCATTAATCTCTGGTTACAGTCATCACCATTATTCTTTCAAATACCGTAACCCCGTCTGCTGCTGCTGCTGCTGCTGCTGCTGCTGCTGCTGCTGCTGCAGTAGCAGCAACAGGCACCATTACCGGAACAATGGTAACCGTTTGCTGGGTCATTGGACTTGCCGTTCAACAGGGTTATCTCTGGTATTTCGTCCCAATGTTGATAATGCGTGATTACGCCAATAGGACACAAAATGTCACTGATGATGTTGATGATCACTCTGAGTTGCGCTCCCAGTCTACATCATCATCAACATTGTTTAGCAAAATAAAGTCAAACCAACATTACTACTTATTACTGTCACACTGGCAGTGGGTTCAAAATTTGTATCAAAAAGTAAGGTGGACAGTGAACACATCTATCCGGGGGCAAAAGAGAATTGCGTTGACGAGGTCATTGCCCAATCTACAAGTACTTGGACATTACACGGGATGACAAACAGTACAGAGTCCTTTAGAATACCATAGTGCTCACCAATCCGTTTGCTATACCTTGTCGGAGGGTAATATACTGACACCCATGTGATATTTTACATCCGAGAACAACAACGACAAGTGAGAACAGGGTGTGGTGGTGCGGTAGGCGAGCGTGAACCACATCTGTTTGCCAATCAGAACTGATGCTATCGTCCACGGACGGGAATCTGTAAAGAGCAACTAATAACATGCAAGACCGCGAATGACGTCAGCACCACAACGAGAGAGGAAGAGAAATGGAAACAAATCTCATGGGTCCTGCATGCTCAGTTGGTGAAAATGTCTTGTCTGTGTCAACAATGTTCGTTGCTCCATCGGTTGACGTTGCAGAACAGTCAGAATTCGGAATCTCATTTGTCGACAAAAAGTTACTAAATTTTTGCAGATTGCAGTGACCAATTCGATGAAATGATTTTCTATTTTTAAATAACTTACATCTGCACGAACATGTGGGAACTAATCAGTTCCATCCCAGCGGAAGGATGCCATGTGAACCGCACAATCCATACCAGAATCATGCATTCACACGATAGATAGCAGCGCATTTTTTTTATAATGGTGCCCATTAATAAACCTATGATTGATTTACCTATTTGATTTCACAGGCACGAGCCACCACGTATCCATGGCGTACGTCCTGCTCCGTGACAGATTCGTTTCTTCCACGCATGTGATGGAAATGATAGTGTACTGGCCAACAAAGAATATTCGATAGCGCATTTCATACTTGTTCGAATTTACCAGTACTGCGCACCTGGTTGTTTTTCGTCTAGTGCTAGATGCGCCGCAAAACACAACAGGGCGAAAGGCCAAAAGCGCGCTTATCTCCAAGCTTAATGTTTGATGGCGAACGCATTGAGTAGACGGTTTTATCCTCTAGTGTCTAGTCATCTCGATTCCGGTTGGCTCATTCAATATCTAAGAAACTACTTGGTCTACCAGTATATTTTACACGAGCTCATCAGCTGAATTTAACTGTAGCTAGATTTGAACACATTTTGCTTCTATGTACATTCCAGTAATATTGAAAGTTGATTTTTAACATTAACAGCACCAAACTTAGCTCGAAATATACTCTGATTGCATTTATTTGCCCCGATTTGAAAGTTCTCCAGGTCACGTGACAGCAAATTCTGTTAAACGGAAAAGCCAACTAACCCGTTCTGATCCAGTTTAGGTTTTCGTTTGTTCTCAACCAAATGCTGTTATAAAAATTAGGTCAACCGAACAATTCCCTCCCCTCACCCCACACACACATACACTTTGGTCGTATAAACGGAAGCGAGACGGTCTCTAT
Organism: Echinostoma caproni; assembly: GCA_900618425.1. Taxonomy (NCBI): domain Eukaryota; kingdom Metazoa; phylum Platyhelminthes; class Trematoda; order Plagiorchiida; family Echinostomatidae; genus Echinostoma; species Echinostoma caproni. Next base: position 10,319 of record UZAN01044457.1, on the reverse strand, counting down.
CAAAAAGCGACTCCAGTCTGGCTATGTAGGTGATCAATTCACATTGACATACTCAGGCAGACCTCATCACAAAACAGAGATGAACTCATCAATCATGTGATGGAATTTGATAGCGATGCCAATCCGCAGTGCATTAATTAATCAGACCGTGAGGGATTTTATATGCCCCCTCCCTCCGACCGTCAGTTCACATCAATGGGCGCTCGTGTGTGGCATTCTCACAACTTACCGAAAAAGAATCGATTCGTAATTCCCTTATTATTTGTTATACATCTTCTACCTGTTCAGCTCGGAATTCTAATCTGGGACGGGTTGTTGAATACACCCTATTGATAGACTGTCGAACCGTAACGAAAATCAGGTCTCCCCGGAGTCCTGATCGTGTGGTTAACTGGATGAACAGAAACGATTGGGCGTACAGGTGAAGTTGGAACACAACAGTGCAGTACAGTACAAATAATAAATTAACTAAAATTTCAACAGTTAAAGTGTTGTTCTGCGGCTTCGAATTTCGTATGTAAGGAACCCATGGGGGTCAATATAGTAAATGGCCTGTGCTTATATTTAGACTGTGGCTATAAAACATGATCTATGGTCCGGATAGTATTGCTAGACAAGTTTGGCCTGATTACGTGTGAAGTGTGATCTGGATTAGGTCCACTATCATCGACCTGGCCCAACTGAATTGTTCCAGTAAGATGTTCCACCAAAGTCAATCAATTTTTTTATACGCAGCTGATAGTGTGCGAAAAACGGTACAAGAGAACAACACGACGATCGTGAAAAACGTACAAAGCAGACTAATGTACTAGGGTAGAGAAGACAGGTTAACTGATAGGGACAGAACTAAGCAGAGAGACGAATACAAAAGTCCAAGCAGACACAGATCAAATTGCGGGGAAATGATTGAAATGATGATGAAGAGTGAATAAAGTAAGGGGTGGAGGTGGTGATTACTCACGTCAAAGCCAACGCTGTTTGGATTAAAATGTTAGTCAGGTGTAACATTCAGTTTTGGTTGATTTGTAACTCGAATTCTGGTATTTGCCAGCATGTTTACTTAGTGGTGCGTAAGGAAGATGGAAAAAGCCAAACTAGTCGAGATCGTGGTTTCCTATTTAACTACGGTTTGTTCTATGATTTCACCGATCAGCACCATACCGCAATCGTTAACAAATGTGTGAAGCGAGGCAACGATATTGGTAAACCTGTATATTTCCTCCACGAGTGGAGAGTTTCGTGGCAGTAAATTAGTTCTACGCCACATGGAGAAGCATTGTATTATGCCATGGGGATTCTTCCCTTTCGACAGATAAACCTTTACTGGGGACAATATCGAATTTTGCAACTGAAAAGATTTATGAAGGTAATTTTTTGTGGGAATCTTCCTGAATTCTCTGGTAAAGGTTACGCTATAAGGAATATACTGTCTGCGTTTTAGCGTGATTGCCGGTTGAATTCACCTCAGTCTTGATAACTAGCCTGGTATACTTGACCTAGCTTTCTAAGCAGAAATCGATGAACTATACACATACCCAGAGCGTTTATTTTTCAAAAGTGCTTGCGTCTGCTGAAGAGGACTAAAGAGTTTCTCAGCATTCTATCACCAGTACTTGAATTGGTTTGTCATCGTTGACCGGATCGATTCAAAACGAATTAAAGATGAATCAAATGATTACGTGACAGGTTGTGGTTGCGTGATGCTATCTGGTTGGCGTAAATTTGTCAAATGTGACGTATTTTTATTCACATTGAGGAAAACTCCAATAATAGCATTTGTTAACCTGAGAAAGTTTCCCCGAAATTCTCCGTAAATCATTCCCAATTGAGTAAACGGAATAGACACTTTGGACCAGTATTCACGTCTGCTCAGTACTCGCTGGGGATATTTCGATTAGGAAGGAAAAATTGAAATTGAAAATTGAGGAAGGATATTTGATGATTGAAACCGTGTCCAAATTATTCTTCTTACAGTAGGTGTCATTTTGTACTTGTACGATTACAATTTGATATGATCATCTGACAGTCAGCATACTAAGCCGATCAGCGTTCAATATTCAAAAATAAAATTGTTCGATGGTTGAGCAAATTACATACGCATTACAAATGCTCAGCCGGGTTGCAACACATGCCAGCATGACGGAAAATTCTAATCGGCAGCTTCACCAGTGCAAGATTTATATGGCTTATGATGAACCTAACGTGTACAGAAGCTAGGATTTGATTAAATAGGTTAGCATGTTACCCACCATTAAACATGATTTGTTGACTTTTGAGATCGTGCAGCCAATGGGTAAAGGCGTCCGGTTCTGAGTTGTCATTTTGCACTTCTCATTCTGGACTAGACAAACACAGAGTTGATAAGTACCGACCAGGACAAAACAACCGTCCAATGTAGTCATCCGACATAACACTATGAGTTCAGCGACTACTAGTGTTGTGACAATTGTGAGTAGTACGCAAAAGATGTGATCAGCGATTTCTTTCAACGGCCAAAAATGAAAAGACCTGTTGGAGCAAACTGTTGCTGTTTGGTTGGGTGAACATAAGAATGCGCATCTGTTAGTGGACTGTTACACTACATATCCTGTGTGTTTGGGGGAATTCTGCAAACTTGTTCCAAATGAGATATTTTATTATATAAATGACAACTTAATCATATCCTGACTTCGATTATTAATAAACGCCTATCCTCGACCAGCACCGCCTTCTGGAATTATAACACTAGTATGCTCGGATTCAATTGATTACGCCTAGGCAGGAGTTGGGCGACGTTGTCCTGAAATGTCACCTAAAGCCGTGATAATTGTTGACTTGGTAGGTGTAGCAATTATTAAGAAATATCCGGAACAAAAAGGATACACATGGAGCTTGTTTTGCAGTTTTGATTTACATTATTTTCTGTTTTACTAATCTTGAACAAAACAAAAAAAAATTTCACGGAAAATTTCTTCATCTATAGATCAACCGAGGCATGAACGGAAAAGCTGCTAAGCACTGTTGGATAGCTATTTCGACCTGGTTGCGTCTCATCAGCAGTGTACAAGCATCGACTCATTTCGGGTTTGATTTCCGGAACTTACAGATAGTAAGCAAACAAACTACCCACTCGGTCACTGGGCAGCTGATGAGCCCGACAGGAGGCCTTTACTTCCATACTGAATGCTTTTGGTACAGACTCAAGTGTAAATCCAAATAACTTGACGTTTAACTGTTGTACTTTCTTTGAGATGCTGAAACGTGTACACACAAAAAGACACGCCACTGCAGACAACAATCGTGAACGGGCGTTTGACCCAAAAAAAACAGTTCCGTTATTTTTGTTGTTGTTGTTACACCCCAAATCAGACAGAGTAGAATGATTTTGACGAAACAGTGAAAGGTTGTGAAATTCCACCGAAGCGGTCAAAAGAGGTCAATGGAGTTCCATGAATCGCCATCTCTTGCTTGTCAAATGGGACACTAACACACAGTTTGGTTAAAGACAAGCTGTGACAGGTCATGATGAAAACTAAATCGGAAAAAATAACCACTAGCTGTACCTGTCTAAATATTGTAATTTATTGTATTTTTAGAGCATCAACCTTGGATTAGACAATTCGATTGTTCAGAAGCACCAGGCACTGTTGTAATTTTGCGTTTCTTATGGAGTTGAAAAATAATTTGAGACAGTGGGGTTGTTAAATAAAACTTTCCTCTCTCCCTCGCTTTCGTTTGAAATCCCCTTTGTGTATTGGCAAATCCAGTGTGTAAAATCGTGCATTCGCTGATGGACTGTTGCTATGTATGCAGTTGGACTCCTGCCACCCTCCTCTCTTACCCGCCGAATGCTGTCACCTCGTTGATGGTCTGAACGCATGCCACACGGACAGTCAGTGTAGTAGTACATCAGCACCAGCTGTTCGAATTGCCTTTTTGTTCACAATGACAAAACATGATCAAATGTTTTCACGTTTCCGTGAACACTCGCCAAAATGTGTTTGTCTAAACTAGACCACTGTCAACGGTTGGGGGGAGATACCATCCATCAATTCTGCTTTCCCGAATCTATCAAATAAAACAATTGGTAAGTTTTCAGATCACAATCAAATCATGAAAAGTGCCTCACAAAAATGTTTGGCTTGTATGTACGTCCACGTAATGCAAACGCTGTGGCTAGTTTGGAGGCAGCTGAAACAGAGGAATATATTGACCTGAGATTTGACTGTAACATGGGTAATTATCATGATTTTTATCAACAAGGAATAGAATGGTTTTTGACGTGATTTGTATTTCAACGAGAACATACGACATGTAGCACAATAAAACCATTTCCGCTTTGTTCAGAAACGTTAGCAATACAGTTCTAGGAATTTGTTGATGGTTTAAATCAGACCAAATAAAAGTTAGCCATATGGATTGACAGTTAGCTGCCTACTGGCTGGTCTATCAAAACGCGTGTCCTACGTGTGTGTCCTACTTCGGAGAGTTACGTCGTTCAGAATTGTTCGTAATTGATTATCAATCAATGCTTACAACCCTCCCTCCCTCCTTCCTTCG
>UZAN01044456.1:8770-21270 GCA_900618425.1 Echinostoma caproni | reverse complement strand
ATGAACGAAAGAAGGAATGAGTGACTGAATCAATGAATGAATGATTAATTGAATCAATCAATCAATGAACGAACGAACGAACGAATGAAAGAATGAATGAATGAACGTATGAGTGAATAAATGAATGAATGAACGAAAGAATGACTGAACGCATGAATGAATGATTGAATGAATTATTGAATGAATGTATGACTGAAAGAATGAAACAAAGAATGAATGAATGAATGAATAAAAGAACCAATGAAAGAAGGAACGAATGAACGAACGAACGAATGAATGAATGAATGAATGAATGAATGAATGATCGAATGAACGAACGGACGAACGAATGAATGAATGAACGAATGAATTAATTATTGAATTTTTGAATGAATGAAAGAATTAAAGAATGAATTATCTTTAGAACAAACGAACGGACGAACGAATGAGTGAAGGAATGAGTGAACGAATGAATGAACGAAAGAACAATTGAATGAAATAATCAAAGAATCAAAGAATGAACGAAAGAATGAACGAAAGAACGAAGGAACGAATGATTGAATGAATGAATGAGCGAATGAATACATAAATGAATGAAGGATCGAATGAAGTATATAATGAACGAATGAAAGAATCAAACAATGAAGGAACGAACGAATGTATGAATGAATGAAAGAACGAAAGAACGAATGAAAGGAAGAACGAATGAATGAACGAATGAATGAATGATTCAATGATTCAATGAACGAATGAAAGAATGAATGTTCGAATGAACGAAAGAACGAACGAATGAATGCACGAATGAATGAATGAATCAATGAATGAACGAATGAATGATGGACTGAATGAATGAATGAATGATTGAATGAATGAATGAACGAATGAATGAATGAATGAAGGGAAGAACGAACGAAGGTATGAACGAATGAATGAATGAATAAATGAATGAATGAATGAACGAATGATCCCATGAAAGACGGAATGAATGAATGAATGAATGAATCAATGAAGGAATGAATGAATGAACGAATGTATCAACGAATGAATGGAAGAATGAATAAATGAATCAATGAACGACCGAATGAATAAATTAATGAATGAATGAATGAAAGAATGAATGAATCAATGAATGATTGAATGATTGATTGATTGAATGAATGAATGATTCCATGAATGACGGAATGAATGAATGAATGAAAGAATGGTGCAATGAATGACTGAAAGAATGAATGAAGGAATGAATGAAGGAATGAATGAATGAACGAAAAAACGAACGAATAAATGAATGAATGAGTGAATCAATGAATGAATGAATGATTCAATGAACGAACGAATGAATGAATATTCGAATGAACGAAAGAACGAACGAATGAACGAACGAATGAATGAATGAATGATTGAATGAATGAATGAATGAACGAAAGAACGAATGAACGAATGAATGATTGAATCAATGATTCAATGATTCAATGAACGAATGAAAGAATGAATGTTCGAATGAACGAAAGAACGAACGAATGAATTAACGAATGAATGAATGCATGATTGAATGAATGATTGATTGAATGAATGATAGATTCCATGAAAAACGGAATGAATGAATGAATAAAAGAATGAATCAATGAATGAATGAACGACCGAATGAATGAATGAAAGAATGAATGAATTAAAAAAGGAACGAATGAATGAATGAATGAATGAATGAATGAACGAAAGAACGAATGAACGAATGAATGTAAGATTGAATGAATAATTAATTACCTAACTAATGTTCGAATGAACGAGCGAAAGAATAAATGAATGAAGGAGAGAAAGAATGAACGATCGAGTGAATGAATGAAAGAAAGTACGAATGAATGAACGAATGAATGAATGATTGAATGAATCAATGAACGAATGAATGAAAAAACGAATGAACGAATGAATGATTGAATCAATGATTCAATCATTCAATGAACGAATGAAAGAATGAATGTTCGAATGAACGAAAGAACGAACGAATGAATGTAAGAATGAATGAATTAATTAATTACCTAACCAATGTTCGGATGAACGAACGAAAGTACAAATGAATGAAAAAGAGAAAGAATGAATGAACGAATGAATGAATGAAAGAAAGAACGAATGAATGAATGAATGAATGAATGAACGAATGAATGAACGAATGAATGAAAGAATGAATGAATGGATGAACGAATGAATGAACGAATGAAAGAAAGAATGAATGAACGAACGAAAGAATAAAAGAGCGAACGAATGAATGAATGGAAGAATAAACAAACGAATGACGGAATGAATGACTGAATGAATGATAAAAATAAAGAATGAATAAATGAATGAATGATGAATGGATGAACCAAAGAACGAATGAATGAACGAATGAATGAACGAATGTATAGATGAATGAACGAAACAATGACCGAATGAATGAATGATAGAACGAATGAATGAATCAATGTATGAATGAATGAATGATTGAATGAACGAATGTAGGAATGAATGAATGGATGAATGAATGAACGAATGAAGAATTGAATGAACGAATGAATGATTGAATGAACGATTGAATGAATGATTGAAAGAATGAATAAATGAATGAATGAATGATTCAATGAATGAGCAAATGAATGAATGATAGAACAAAAGAATGAATAAATGATTGAATGAATTAACGAATGATAGAAAAAAAGAATGAGTAAATGAATGAATGAATGAATGAATGAATGAATGAACCATTAAATGAATGAATGAATGAATGATTGAAAAAAAGAATGAATAAGTGAATAAATGAATGAATGAATGAACTAATGGATGAATGAATGAACGAATGAATCAAATAATGTATTAATGAATGAACGAAAGAATGAATGAATGAATGAATGAATGAATGAACGAATGAATGAACGAATGAATGAAAGAATGAATGAATGGATGAACGAATGAATGAACGAATGAATGAAAGAATGAATGAACGAACGAAAGATTAAAAGAGCGAACGAATGAATGAATGAAAGAATAAACGTATGAATGACGGAATGAATGGATGAATGAATGATAAAAAATAAAGAATGAATGAATGAATGAATGAATGGACGAACCAAAGAATGAATGAAGGAACGAATGAAGGAAAGTACGTATTGATGAATGAACGAAACAATGAATGAATGAATGAATGAATGATAGAACGAATGAATGAATCAATGAATGAATGAATGATCTTTGAATGAACAAATGTAGGAATGAATGAATGGATGAATGTGAGAATGAATGAATGAATCAATGAATGAATGAATGAAAGAATGATCGAATGAAGAATTGAATGAACGAATGAATGATTGAATGAACGATTGAATGAATGAATGAAAGAATGAATAAATGAATGAATGAATGATTCAATGAATGAGCAAATGAATGAACGATAGAACAAAAGAATGAATAAATGATTGAATGAATGAACGAATGATAGAAAAATAGAATGAATAAATGAATGAATGAATGAATGAATGAATGATAGAACGAATGAATGAATGAATGAATGATTGAATGAATCAATGGTTGATTGAACAAATGTAGGAATGAATGAATGAACGAATGAATAAATGATTGAATGAATCAATGAACGAATGAATGAAAAAACGAATGAACGAATGAATGACTGAATGAATGATTCAATGATTCAATGAACGAATGAATGAATGAATGTTCGAATGAGCGAAAGAAGGAACGAATGAATGAACGATTGAATGATGGTTGATTGAATGAATGATAGATTCCATGAATGACGGAATGAATTAATGAATGAAAGAATGAATGAATGAATGAATGAACCACTGAATGAATGAATGAATTAATGAAAAAAAAAATGAACTAATGAATGAATGAATGAATGAATGAACGACACAAAGAATGAACGAATGAATGTAAGAATGAATGAATTAATTAATTACCTAACTGATGTCCGAATGAAAAAACGAAAGAACACATGAATGAAGGAGAGAAGGAATGAATGAACGAATGAATGAATGAAAGAAAGAACGAACGAACGAACGAATGAATGAATGAATGAACGAATGAATGAACGAATGAATGAAAGAATTAATGAACGAACGAAAGAATAAAAGAGCGAACGAATGAATGAATGAAAGAATAAACGAATTAATGATGGAATGAATGACTGAATGAATGATAGAAAAAAAGAATGAATAAATGAATGAATGAATGAATGGATGAACCAAAGAATGAAAGAAGGAACGAATGAATGAAAGAATGTATTGATGAATGAACGAAACAATGAATCAATGAATGAATGAATGAATGATAGAACGAATGAATGAATCAATGAATGAATGAATGAATGACTGAATGAACGAATGTAGGAATGAATGAATGGATGAATGTAAGAATGAATGAATGAATGAATGAATGAATGAATGAATGAATGAATGAACGAATGAAGAAGTGAATGAACGAATGAATGATTTGATGACTGAATGATTAAATGAATGAATGAATAAATGAATGAATGAATCATTCAATGAATGAGTAAACGAATGAATGATAGAACAAAAGAATGAATAAATGATTGAATGAATGAACGAATGATAGAAAAAAAGAATGAGTAAATGAATGAATGAATGAATGAATGAATGGATGAACCATTAAAGGAATGAATGAATGAATGAATGATCGAAAAAAGAATGAATAAGTGAATAAATGAATGAATGAATGAACCAATGAATAAATGAATGAACGAACGATTCAAATAATGTATTAATGAAAGAACTGAAGAATGAATGAATGAATGAATGAATGAATGAATGAATGAATGAATGATAGAACGAAGGAATGAATGAATGAATTAATGAATGATTGAAAGAACTAATGAATGAATGAATGAATGGATTACGGTGGGAATGAAAGAATGAATGAATGAATGAACGAATGAATGAACCACTGAATGAATCAATGAATCAATGATTGAATGAATCAATGAATGAATAAATGAATGCACGAACGAATGAACGAGTGAATGAACGAAAAATTTAATGAATGAATGTTTGAATGATTCAATGAACGAACGATAGAATGAATGAAAGATTGAATGAATGAATGAATGAATGAATGAACGAATGAATGAAAGAATGAATGAATGTATGAATGAACGAACGGAGGAATGAATGAAAGAATGAATGAATGAATGAATGAACGAAGGAATGAATGAATGAACCAATCAATGAAAGAATGATTGAAGAAATGATCGAATGAACGAATGAAAAAACGAACGAATGAATGAATGAATGAATGAATGAATGAATGAATGAGTGATTCAATAAAAAACGGGAAGAATGAATGAATGAATGATTGAATGAATGATTGAACGAAACAATGAAGGAATTAATGAGTGAATGAAAAAATAAATGAACGAAATAACGAACCAATGAATGAATGAACCAACGAGTGAATGAATGAATGAACAAATGAATGACTGAAAGGTTGAAAGAATGAATAATGAATGATTTAATAACTGAATGAATAGATGAATGGACGAATGAATGAACGATTCAATGAAAGACGGAATGAAATTTTGAATCACTGAATCAATGAATGAACGAATGAATGAATGATTGAACGAATGAATGAATGAATGAATGAAAAGAGAATGAATGAACGAACGAATGAATGAATGAATGAACGATTGAATGAATGAACGAATGAACGAACGAATGAATGACTGAATGAACGATTGAATGAATGAGAAAAAGAAAGAATGAAAGAATGAATGAACGAATGAATGAATGAATGAATGAATGAATGAATGAATGAATAAAGGAACGACTGAATGAATGAAGGAATGGTTGAATGAATCAATGAATGAATGGTGGAAAAAAAGAAAGAATAAATGATTGAATGAATGACTGATAGAACTAATGAATGAATGAATGAATGAATGAATGATTGAATGAATGATTGAATGAATGAATGAACGAATGAACGAATGAATGATTGAATGAATGATTGAATGAATGAATGAAGGAATGAATGAATGAATGCACGAATGATTCAATGAATGAGTAAATGAATGAATGAATGGAAGAATGAACCAATAAATCAATGAATGAATGATTGAAAAAAAGAATGAATAAATGAAAGAATGAATGGATGAATGAACCATTAAATGAATGAATGAATGAACGACTGAATGAATGAAAGAATGGTTGAATGAATGATTGAATGAATGAATAAATGAAGCAATGAACGAATGTTTGAACAAATGAATGAATGAATGAATGAATGAAGGAATGAATGAATGAATGAAAGAATGGTTGAATGAATGAATGAATGAATGAATGAATGAAGGAATGAAAGAGTGAACGAAAGAACGAACGAATGAAAGAATGAACGAATGAAAGAGTGAATGAATCAATGAATGAATAAATGAATGAATGAAAAACGAACGAATGAATGAATGAATGAATGAACGAATGAATCAATGAATCAATGAATGAACGAATGAGTGATGGACTGAATGAATGAATGAATGAAAAATGAATGGATGAAACGTTGAAACAATGCATAATGAATGGTTGAATAACTGAATAAATAGATGAATGGACGAATGAATGAACGATTCAATGAAAGACGGAATGAAATTTTGAATGACTGAATGAATGAATGACGGAATGAATGAATGAATGAATGAACGAATGAATGAAAGAATGAATGAACGAAAAACAAATGAATGAATGAATGTAAGAGTGAATGAATGAATGAATTAATTAATTATGTTCGAATGAACGAACGAAAGAACAAATGAATGAAGGAGAGAAAGAATGAATGAACGAATGAATGAATGAACGAAAGAACGAATGAATGAATGAATGAACAAATGAATGAATGAAAGATTGAAAGAATGAATAATGAATGATTGAATAACTGAATGAATAGACGAATGGACGAATGAATGAAAGATTCAATCAAAGACGGAATGAAATTTTGAATGACTGAATGAATGAATGAACGAATGAATGAATGAATGAAAGAATGAATGAATGAATGAATGAAAGAAAGAACGGATGAATGAACGAAGGAATCAATGAGTGAATGAAAGAATGAATGAATGAACGAATGTATCAACGAATGAATGGAAGAATGAATAAATGAATCAATGAACGACCGAATGAACGAATGAATGAAAGAATGAATCAATGAATCAATGAAACAAAGAATGAATGAATGAACGAAATAAAGAATGAATGAATGCATCAATGAATGACTGAATGAAAGAATGAATGAACGAATGAATGAATGAATGAACGAACGAACGAATGAAGGAATGAATGAACGATTGAATGAATGACCAAAAGAAATAATCAACGAATGAATGAACGAATGAATCAATGAATGAATGAATCAATGAATGAACGACTGAATGAACGAAAGAATGGTTGAATGAATGACTGAAAGAATGAATGAAAGAATGAACGAAGGAATGATTGAATGATTCAATGAACGAATGAATAAATGAATGTTCGAATGAAGGAAAGAACTAAAGAATGAATGAACGAATGAATGAATGAATGATTGAATGGATCATTGATTGAATGAATGAATGATTCCATGAATGACGGAATGAATGAATGAATGAGAGAATGAATGAATGAATGAATGAATGAACGACCGAATGAAAGAATGAAATGATTACTTAACTAATGTTCGAATGAAAGAACGAAAGAACAAATGAAAGAATGAGAGAAAGAATGAATGAATGAATGAATGAATGAACGAATGAATGAATGATTGAATAAACGAATGAATGAACGAATGAATGAAAGAATGAATAAACGAACGAAAGAATGAAAGAGCGAAGGAATGACTGAATGAATGAAGGAATAAATGAATGAATGATGGAATGAATGACTGAATGAATGATAGAAATAAAGAATGAATAAATGAATGAATGAATGAACGAAAAAAGGAATGAATTATTGAATGAATGAATGAAAAAATGAATGAATGAAGGAACGAATGAATGAAAGAATGAATGAATGTATGAATGAACGAATGAATGAATGAAGGAATGAATGAATTAATGCATGAATGAATGACTGAATGAACGAATTTAGGAATGAATAAAAGGATGAATGTAAGAATGAATGAATTAATAAATTAATGAATGAATGAATGAATGAGTGATTCAATGAATGACCGAATGAATGAATGAATGATTGAATGAATGAATGAATGAATCAAGGAAAGAAAGAATGAAAGAATGAATGAATGTATGAACGAACGAATGAATGAATGAATGAGTGAATGAATGAACGAATGAACTAATGCATGAAAGATTGATTGAAGGAATGATCGAATGAACGAATGAAGAAAGGAACGAATGAATGAATGAATGAATGAATGAATGAATGAATGAATCATTCAACGAATAACGGAAAGAATGAAGGAATCGTTCAATGAATGATTGAATGAATGGCGGAATGAATGCTCGAACGAAAGAATGAAGGAATTAATGAGTGAATGAATGAAAAAATGAACGAAATAACGAAGGAATGAATGAATGAACCAACGAGTGAATGAATGAATGAAAGAATGAACGAATGAATGAGTGAATGAATGAATGAATGAATAAATGAATGAAAGACTGAACGAACGAATGAATGAATGAATGAAGGAACCAATGAATGAATGAATCAATGAACAAATGATTGAGTGAAAGGTTGAAAGAATGAATAATGAATGATTGAATAACTGAATGAATAGATGAATGGACGAATGAATGAATGATTCAATGAAAGACGGAATGAAATTTTGAATGACTGAATGAATGAATGAAAGAAGGAATGAATGAATGAACCAATGAATGAATGAAAGAAAGAATGAATCAACGAATGAATGAATGAATGAGTGAATGAACGAATGAATGAATGAACGAAATAACGAAAGAATGAATGAATGAACCAACGAGTGAATGAATGAATAAATGAATGAATGAATGAATGAGTGATCCAATGAAAGACGGAATGAATGAATGATTGAATGAACGAATGAATGAAATAATGAAGGAATGAATGAAGGAATGAATGAATGAGGGAATAAACAAATGAATGAATGAATGAACGAATGTATGAACGAATGAATGATAGAATGAATGAATGAATGAATGAATGAATGAATGATTGAATGAATGAGTAAATGTGTGAATGAATGAATGAATGAATGATTGAATGAATGACGGAAAGAATGAATGAATGATTGAATGAATGAACGAGAGAACGAATGAATGAATGAATGAATGATTTAATTAATGTCTGAATGTACGAATGAATGAAGGAAAGAACGAATGAATGAATGAATGAATGAATGAATGAAAGAACGAATGAATGAAAGAATGTATGAATGATTGAATGAATGAATGAATGAATGAATGAATGAATGAATTGTCCATTTTCTGTTCGCATTTTATAAAGCTGGAAATAATGAATATAAACTGCCCCGTGCAACCGTCGCGTTGTCAAACCCGGTCAGCATAATACAAGAGAACGAAGTGGAAGGCTACTTAGAATCCGTATTAATAAGAGGAAGAGATATTTAGTGACGAGATAAAGTTTACTTAGGACGGGATGGGTAATTCCCAGTATGAACGAAAGTGAACCAAAAAGGAAGACAACCAGGCAACATATAGAAAAGCGATGGATAGAGATGCATATTTCGTAGCTTGTCGAAGTTAGATGGTAACCCGTCACGATAGTCGACTCATGGGACAGTTAAACATGTCTTTGTTTGCCACAACGAAGACCGATTGGATAGCTTATTTTCAACACAGCAATATACACGGCCCTTTTAGTGTTATCTTTAGTTCGAAAATGACCACCTTCTCTCAGCCATAACTGACAATCTCTACTAGGATTGCTGGTCAGGCCAGTACCACGAAATGCCAAGAACTACCGTTCCGTCTTGGTGCCCTAGCTAGCAAGGTGGAAACCACATTAGCATCATAGCTGGCACAAAGTTTGTCACTAACATGTAGAACGTGTTTCAGGAAGGAAAAATATATACAATTGAAGGGGGTAAAATCATTGAAACCCCTGCCCCTGAGCTACACGGTCAACGGTTATCATCTTGTGCGAATGGCTCAATCAATTTACAGTATCATGTTTGAATAAGCCCACATCTAAGACCATCAAGAGTGCCTAGTGTCTGCGAATAATCAACTGGGTTTATCCAAACGCAAAGCTTTGAAAAAATTATATTCACATTGCATAGTTGGATGCAATCGTAAACAATATTCTGTTGCGTAATACGTCTTGTCCCTGTGATATTTTCCTGCTCTCATTATGTAATCCATTCGGTTGTCCCCAATTTCACGGTCTTCTTCCTGTATCGTAGTGTCGGAAAATGGCGATTAACTGAAAACGAGCACAGTTGTAGTACGAACGTACCCCCGGGCTCTCGTCCAGTGCAGCGGGTTGAAAAGTGGTGTGCAACAGGATGTTTCTGAGCTCGTATTCTCGCAACTGGAGACCATATGAGACGGGAGACTGACGACGGCGGGAAAACGACGTTTGGGCGTCAATATGATCAAGACACGGGGTGGNGGTGGTGAGGAAACACTAGCAGACAGGTCTTCCGCGCGTCAGAGGTTAAGAGTAAACCTACAAGGCAAAGTAAATAAAATGCAATGAACCAAAATGGTCAACTGAGAAACAAGGACTCACGATAAAATAATAATAGAGCGATTGTCAAGCATTACACTGTTTCGGTATGACACTTTTGCATCATGAGCTATGTGGAAATATTTGTGACTCTTATTTTCACGGTTCTTGAAAGTAATTTTCTAGTAAACCAACATGTGAATCTATATAGGGAATAAATAAGAAATGATCAAATAGCCTGGACTTACGTGACGGGAATACTATTTCCCCGTAGTGGACCGTTTTGGTTTTTCATCTCTCAATTCAGGCATGCACGTACATATCAGTTTTTCTCCGATAAAAACAATCCAGAACAATGCTTGTTCACATAATTGATTAAATAATACAATACACCACCCCGTGTCTATGGGGGCATGACATAATGACTGCGAACACTATATCATCCGCATCGGTTAATTGTTTGTTCCGGGCGTGGGGTGAACCACAATTGTTGGCTGGATAGGAGTGGATGGGTCGAGGATAAAGAGAACCGATTGATCAAAGCCATTGGACCGCGTCCGGTCGATAACACGGAAATCAGTAAAAACCAGCCAGCAGTATGTTGTATATGTGAAATTATCTGTGATATAGTCTAGAATTGGACGCGATACCACTGTTTAAAACGCTTAGATTTGTCAATCGATTGCCCGGTACTGTCTCGTACTGATCAGTGCTATCGGTCAGATACTGAAATCAGTGAGTGACACTCCATTTAGAGCGTTTTTTTTCGGATAACCTAATTGGCTTGCAGGTCTGTAATAAAGTGTATGTGAGTCTCCATGTAGCTCATTGTGTCAGGTGACTGAGACAAGGGAAGATGATCGGTGCTTAGTTTGGATTTGATCACATGTGTGGATATCCCATTACGAAATCCCTCCACATATGCGCTCTCTGAGCGGTCTTCAGACAAGCGAACAGTGCACCAATGCCAGAGAGTTTTGATCGATCGACCGATGATGGGCTACACCAATCGGTTAACGATCCGTTGCCGATTACGGTTGGGATATCAATAATTTGGCATACATATAACAAGATATCTCCTTTGAAAATCGACATCCAAATTCCCAGCAGCACACCGAGGAAATGACTGGNCTGGAGCAGTCCATAGTTATTCTTTGAAGCACAGCAATTCGCTCTCAGTAGTCCTGTTAATTTTTAATCGTCGAAGGAAACAGCCAAGGACAGTGTTTCGCAACTACTCGCAAATGCGAGTAGCACCTCACAACAATAGTAGAACATAACAGAGTCAGTTATTGACTCAGACAATAAAAAACTGAAGGTTATTTTTACAAAGACCTTAATATGCACGAAATGTTTTCAGCGCAATCCGGGATTACTAATACTAGTTGTTTTTGTTTAATCTCAACCGAGTATTTCTGTCTTGTGCTCGTACACAAGTTTGAGTGACTGGACTGGACCAAATCGATTTGTTGCGGAACCTCATACTTGCCCATGGTATTGTTTCTTTTCACACAGTCCCTCCATCCTTTCTTGGTATCATCGGCACTTGATATTGTGTCAGGCGAGATGAATTAACCCAGAAGACACAGTGAAATAATCCCTATCTGTGCATATTCGTTCGATCACACGCATGCATACTTGTAGTTATATTTTTTGTGTACTGGATAAGGTTGCGATCAGTGACAGGGAATCTTGGCCCGCGTGGGACGTGGGGTGTGGAGGAGTAAACCAATTGTGTGCTTCGCTAAAAGTATGTCGGACTCTCCGAGATCTAAGTCCGGATTGCGGATGCAACTTTCAGTCACTATTTCAAGCATTCTACGTTCCGCACCACCACCACCACCACCACCACCACCA
>UZAN01044455.1:6308-23141 GCA_900618425.1 Echinostoma caproni | reverse complement strand
CCAGGCCAACGACTACTGATACGCCTTATCTAAATCTCTTTGCATTCTGTCGTCTGTTACTGCCCCCATTATCTTGATGTCATTCGCAAACTTAAAGCTTGGATTTTCGGGCCGTTTGCTAGATCGTTGACGAACAACACAAATAACAGTAGTCCCAGCAAGGAACCTTGGGGCACTTTACTCTTCAATTCGCCTCACCGTGACTGGGCTTTGTACACTCTTACCTGGAATTGTCTTCCCTTCGGGCTTGACACTACCCAAAGTTCTACTCGAGGCGTTATCCTAAATGCTTTCAGTTTTTGAGCGAGTAGCCTATGACTCATTGAATGGAAGGCTTTTTATAAATCTAGGTAGCACACTTCAACTCGATTTACCTTGTTCAGCATCTTCGTCATCTCGTTCAGAAACACCACGAGGTTAGAGAGACAGGACCTCCACCGCATGAACCCATGCTGGTAAGGCCCTACCAATCTGCAGCTTTCAAGGTATGTCACCCTCCTTTTTCTTATTGTGCGCCCCAGTAACTTTAAGATGCCCGACGTAAGATTTAATGGTCTGTAATTCGAGCATATTTCATTGCCCACCAATTTTTGAACGCAGATGACAGTGACTAGGTGCCAGTCTTTGAGGTTTCCACCCTCACGCGACTGACAATTTAAATCAGAAGGCTATTTGTTCTGGCACCACACATCCCAGCAGATTTATTATTGCTAGATTTATACCATCCGTCCCTGCCGCCTTCGCAGTAACTAAATGCTCATTGCTCTTTTTTACGTCCTCTGATGATGTGACTGTATCTTCCATTTCTGGTGTCTGCATATTACCGGTCACTGAAAGCCTATGAGGCCCTTGAACTGACCTTCAAACGCTTCGGAAGAATTCAAGTAGTGCGGTGGCTTTCCTTTCCTCAGTTGTGGCGCGTTCGCCTCTCCCATTTTTCCCTGCACCTACTGAGCCTCTCAACGTGGCCTTGGATTGAACGTTAATAAATTATTCCTTAGGATTCTTCGTGGCCTTGCTTGCAATGTTGGCTTCGTGCTTCCGGCGGTGTTCTCGTTGAACATCCTTTGCTTTTCTTCGAGCTACTTTGTATTCTAGGTAAGCTCGATGTCCTTCCGTTTTCTTATAATTTCTCCGTGCCACCTGTCTCCTTTTTATTGTCTTTCTATCTGCACTGGTCCACCAAGGCATTGCACCTCTCCTTCTGACCTTTCTCAGGGATGCAACTTCGGCGCATTGAAGTCACTTACGACTATCTGCTTTCTTCTAGCATTGACTACCTTAGTTAAGAACTCCAGTAGTTGAGTATCTTCTTCCCTAGTGGAACTGTAGCTTTGATAGACACAGTTGACCGATAGACAGGATGGGGCTCCTGCAACGACTGCTTCGAAAGGTTGATTGTTGGGGTAGTTAAATTGAAGCCTGTGTGGTGCTCTAGATGATCCGCCATGAAGAGTATCATTCCCNACCTCTCTTAATACGTTTGATTCACCTCTTCACCAGTTGTGAGCCACGTTTCGGTGACCACTAAATCCTCAGCACCCTCTGTCCGCGCTCTCAGTTCTGTACAATGCTATGTACATTCGTTAGTCTCTTCTCACTCCGGGGAGTCTCAATTTTCTTCACCGAGGGTATCTTCTGAATGGGCCTCACACCCGAGCAGTCCAACCGCCTTTTGAATAACGGTTACGTCGGTTTCATTTCTATATTTCCCTTTAGGGGATTTATCCAGGGGGCTTCTATGATCGGAGTGCTAGTGGCTGCGAGCTCCTCTTCAATTCTATGTAATTTCAGCCTTGGCGACCAGAGGAGGGCTGTGTTGAATCCTGGCTATTTACATAGGGTCCCTCATTCGGCATTTCCTACAATCTCCTGGTCTTCGGCTTTAACTTGAATTGCCTCCCCACTGGCTAGCTTAATCCTCTCAGAGTCTGCTAGAAAGTGGTCTCTGTGTCTAGGATTGGCAAACTCGGCTAGCGTGGGTTTGAGCCGCCGTTGTACCCGATTTGGCGTTTGCTTTAATTTCCCTAATTGTAATACCCTCTTTAGGAAACATTTCCATGGAGCGCGAGGGGTTCACCACGTGATATCTAACTGCCCTCTCTCCGTGTTTCTTTTTTAATGAATGGTTCCGGGATGCCATGTATGACCAAATTCGTATTTCTACCGAGTGCAATGTCACTGGACTTGCTCAGCTTCGCAAGAGCTGCGGTTAACCTCTCAGTATCTTCTTCTAATGCCAATACTCGTTCTCTTGGGTCCGGATCGAGAACTACTTTCGGTTTCCTATTTTTTTATTGTTGTTCCCTTCCACAACAGCAAATATTTTCCTGCCTTTTCTAATTCTCCTCTCTTCCTTATGCGCTTTTGGAGGCACGAGAGACTGTGCTTCTATTTCTCCTTCGTTGACATTACAGATAACCCGCTGCACCCAGGGTTTTCTCCTCAGTCTGAGAGGTGTTGTTGGCGCTCCCGCTCTATCCAGGCTCCTTTGTTCGTAGCGCTTCATCTTTGGTCTTACAATTCTGGACCTCTTTGTTCCGGCTTGTAACGATCCATTATTTGCACCTAGTGCAAACCTAACTCAGCCCATTGTGTTCTCGGTGTAACTGGTACATCCTCTTGGAGAGCTTTCAACATACCATTTCGAACCATACATCGCACGTATCACATTGTATAACTTCTATGGAACTGCCTTTCGAGCAACGCGAATTTTCACATAACTCTTCCTCATTTATGCTACACTTTGATCCCATCTTAGACGAAGTCCTTACAGATGCTCTTTTCCCATTATTGTAAGGACTGGAAATTCATACCGTAGGTAAACTATCCAGACACTATCTTATTTGCTAACTCCGAATACACAAATACGCAAATAGTGGTACAAATATAGATAACAAAAAGTAAGAACTTTATGCGTGCTGCTACACCCATATAGACTAACTAAAAGCTGAACGAAGGCAAAACTTATCTGCCGCGCCTGTACACAACAGTTTAAGTGTGGCCTGACTGTGGCTTTGTAAACGGGAATGAAGACTTCCGGCCGTTTGCATGTTAGGACAGACCTAGGTCTAATTGTCTTAAAGTCTTGAAGGCACTCCCTGGTTTGAGTCTGGCGCCCAATGGTTCCGAATCTTTGATGGTTTCTTGTTTTCTCTTCGTGAAGAATGCAACTGGAAAAGCAGAAATAAAGGGAAGAGGACTGGAGATGCTAATTATTCTGGCAAAATTATTGGTGAACGTACAAATTTGCCATAGAAAATTGGCAAAAGTATAATTAGATAAAATTGGCTATGAAAAAATTTTGCTTTGTAAATTTTTTAATCTCCTTTTTTGCAGGGGGCTTAAGATGAGGCCATTAGACCCAGATAATTATCAACCCGATTCAATCTAACTCTCCAGGACGTAGGGGCCTCGGCCTTATGGTTGTCCTGATTCTAGCTCGACCTCGTCCGTAGACCGATCGAGCTGTATGTTTGTCCGGCTTGCAGCATGGTTGATAGTTCCGCGACGGTCGGATGATGTGACATTCGGATGTAGTAGTTGTCGCGCCTGTTTTCGGCAAGACTGAAAAAGAGAGGGAACATACTGTCTTCTTGCCGTGTCGGTGAGAGACTTACGTACACATAAGCGTAAGCGTTCTTGCGTGTGCATGCTGTGCATGCGCACCATGTTATGTCAAACGTTGGAGGGTGGGGAAAGTAAGGGGAGCTTATTTCCTTTCTGCTGCAGGTCACTTCTGGAAAGGTCTTGACCTATGCTCTATCTAATTCCATGTAAAAGACTTACACTGTGTTTAGTGGAACGAGTCTTCCAGGAAGGCGATTCAAGAAGTTGACCATCACATTGGTGAACAAATGGCTTCTCTTATTCAGCCAACTTCTGTTCTTTTCTAGGTGATATTCGTGGTCTCTTAGTTGTCTCGTGGATCTCACAGGTAGGAGGCCTAGATCGGCGTTCTTCATTTGTCTGAAGACTTCGAACAGGTCTGCTTTCAAACGTGTCATACGCAAAGAGAAGAGGTTCAGGTGACAAAGCCGGTCTTCGTAGGATAGCCCTTTGGTTTTGTGAACCATTCTGGTGGCTAACCGTTGAACGTTTTCTAACCTGTCTACGTCCATTACTTGACAGGGAGCCCAAACTTGAACGCAATATTCTAGGTGGGGTCTGACGAGTGTCCTATACTGAGGAATGAATACATCGGGTTCTCTGCTGGTTATTGCAGCTCTGAGTACAAACAGTGCTCTTCTGGCCTTGTGTGCTGCTTCGGCGCATTGTTCGCTAGGTGCAAGGCTGGCTAAGATTGTAATACCAAGATCCTTGACACACCTCTCTTGTTTCAGAGTATGTGCTTCTTGATTTGGGAGAGTAAGTTGCAGGAGCATTTTTGCTTAGAACACAACATTTGGTTGCGTTCAGCGGCAGATCTCACCTTATCATCCACGCTGACATCCTGTCGAAGTCATCTTGTGTGTGTTGGTTGACGGCTGGATGAGCCGCCAACTATTTTGACGTCGTCTGCGTAGATGAGGCATAGATCTACGACCTCCTCGGCCAGGTCATTGATAAATATGAGGAAGAGGAGTGGTCCCTTTAATGATCCTTGAGGGACACCACAAGCCGCTTTTCCTTCTCTGGAGATCGTGGATTGTATTTTCACCTGGTACGTGCGATTGTGCAGTAAACTGCCTATTCAGTTACATAGCTGGGTTGGAGCCCCTATACTCCTTAATTTATGCAGTGACAGTACGTACTTAATGGAGTCGAACTCCTTTTGGAAATCTAGGTAGTAAACTTTGACTGTTTCTCCTTTTATGTGAGCGATGGAGGATATGGTTAAGTTTCCTTTCTCCTTTGTCTAACCTGCTAGTTACTTCGTCTAAGAGGTTGGTCAGACAGGATCGACCCTTGAAGAACCCGTGCTGTGCTTTCGAAAAGAAGTGCATGCCTATTAGGTGCTCTGATAGCTTTTTCTTATTATCCGCTCCATCGCTTTGGAAACGATGCTGGTCAAGCTAATTCGTCGATAGTTTTCTATATTGGCTGCATCCCGTTTCTTGTAGATGGGGGCAATCGTTGCTCTGCGCCAGTCGACCGGTACTATGCTGTTGAATGAATAGTGATGTTAAGGGTTCAGTGATTACCGGTGCCAGCGGTTTTAAAACCTCTGGGTGCCGGTTGTCTGGGCAGGCNGGAGATCACAGATAGGACGACGTCGTGCTGTATGATCCAGCTAGGGCTGCATGGGCCTGCAATATACACGTCTGTGAGGTTGTTTACGATCGTCCCTACTCGGAAGATTGTATGAAAGTGGTCTTTAAATGCGTCTGCGATACCCTGGTCCGTGTCTAGGGTTGTTGTCCCTAAATGTATAAGCGAATCTATGGCATTTCGGGACCTAGCTTGCGATCGGGCGTATCTATAGAATTTATTTGGCTGTGTTCCAATGTCCCTTGCCAGTTTAATTTCATACTTACTTCGGGCTGATGTCGATATGCTAACTGCTGCATTTCTAATCCTTGTGTACTGCCGCCAGTTAGCGGAAGTTTCCAGCACTTTGTATCTGTGCCAGGCAGTGTTGCGTTTCCGTAGCGCCTTACGAACTTCAGCCGTAAACTAGGGCTGCAGCATTTGACTTTTTAACTCTGTCAACGGCGCGTGTCTATCCGTCAATCTAATTCTGTTTTGTTTGATGACCTCCTTCATTGACTCCGTGGTTGGTGTGCCATAGGTAACTCAACTGAGTTCACGGTCGGCTCTTGAAAGTGCGACATGGTCGATTTTACTGTTTAACCTAGCTACCCTACTTTATGGCGCGGGAACCTTCAGCATAAGGTCGAACAAGATCACGACGTGATCATTTTTTCCTAGTGGATTCCCGCGGAGTAGATTTCGGACTTCGCTCTCGCTCCGCGTAATCAGTAGATCTAGGTTCGACGGGATTTGCCCTTCTCTGAATCTGGTTGGCCATGTGATGTACTAATGGAGCCGGCCTTTGTGCAATAGTTCTAATAACTGGTTTTTGAAGCCGGAGCCGTCGTTGGTTTTGGTTATCCAGTGTACCCATGGGTTGTTGAAGTCACTCATGATACACGGTCGGAGGAGAGTCTTTATCAGGTCTAGAAGTTTAGTAATCAGCTCAAAGGTTTTGAACGGCGTCGTGCGAGGGCTTCGGTACACTCCTACGAAGGTTAGTTCTGCTAGAGAACCTATGGAACATGCTACCAGTTGGACATTTTGGGATTCAAAATATTAAAAATCGGTTTTTGTAGCTCGGGTGAACTAAATTCTATTTCGCCTGTTCGCCGAGCTTGGCAATTTGTTTGCAAACGTTTCCTCACCAGCCGAGGTGATATCATCAGCTCGGCGAACAGGCGAAATGGAATTTTCGGATTTGTAGGTGAGCAGGATTCATGCCTGTTTAATATGGTGTCTGACCAACAAACCTAGTCCACCTCTCTGAATTCCCTTAGATCTGTCTGATCTGTAAGCAGTGAAGTTGTTACTTATATGACCCAGTTCAGTACCTTCCGAGAGGCATGTCTCTGTTACTAAGGCAAACTCGACTTCTGTAAGTAAGATGGCCAGTTNCTCCTTTCCTTTTGAGGAAGGGCCGGACACACCCTCGGGGTCTATTCCCGAGGGCTTCACAGGATTCTTTTCGACGCTGGAGGTTTGCGCTCTCTGACGTTTGTGATATTATCTGTGGATTTGGAACGTTTTTTTTAACGGAGTCTAACCTCCTTTTGTTTGCTGTATTACTTGGCGATGGTACTTGTTTATCCAACTGGCTCACCACAACTGTGGGTAGATTGTTGTGGCCGTTNAGCCAACTTTGTTTGCTCAAGCTGGGGAAAAGATTTACTCCCTATATCCGTAGTAATTTTTGTTACCATCGAGCGCTTTCGTTACTTTGTGCGCTGCCGCTAGTATGGTGTCCCGGTTCCTTTGAGAGCGGAGGTAGACTGACAACCTCCTGGGTGTTGTGACACTTCTTTTCGGGTCTCCCTTGCCGGTGCGGTGGGGTTTTCAGGTACGCACGGAATCTACAGCTCCTGCGCTTCGTATTGTCACATCTACATTAACTCTGATTCAGTAAACAGCAATGAGTGGTAACATAAACCAATGATCTGGTTTACCTTTGACTGACAATAACAGAAAAATTTACCAACAATAGAAAGAGCAGCGAGGGACACAACCGAATTCGAACGTACTGCCAAGTGGAGGCTAGAATGATGCTTCGCTTGTTGAAGAAACTTTTTCTTCTAGCTGTGTGTTCTAGTGTGAAATAACCTCGTGAGTGAAGAACGATGTGCGAAGGGTCATGCGGGGTTGGAATTTGTGTGACTTTTTGCTATTACCTCGTGTTTCACCAGTGAGGGCTATAGTTAAGAAATTATCCACTAGGCTCGAGGAGAACAGGTGGTGTAGAAGAAATAAGTCACCCCTAATTCGCCTGACTTCCAGAGGATATAGACGGAGATCCACTAATCGGTCAGTATAGGGAAGGTGTTGCATTGCAACCACTGCTTTAGTTGCTGCTCTTTGAACTCGTTCAAGAGCATCGCGATAACGGATCGGGCCGGCCTGAACAACTTGACTACCATATTCTAGAAGAGGATGAATAT
Source organism: Echinostoma caproni (assembly GCA_900618425.1). NCBI lineage: Eukaryota > Metazoa > Platyhelminthes > Trematoda > Plagiorchiida > Echinostomatidae > Echinostoma > Echinostoma caproni. The sequence goes on along the minus strand of UZAN01044455.1, from coordinate 15,513 downwards.
AGGTGCCGTAAAAGAGTGGGAAATATTCTTGGGCTATGTGAGGGAAAGACCATCGGAAGGTAGATTTGCTGGCTAGCTTGTTATGGTGTGAAAAAGAAAGGTAGACCATAAACCTAGTAGCTTGTGCAAGTTGGTATGCTGAAGAGGTTGCATACCACTTATATGAAAAAACAGGAGGGGAGTTCACGAAATTTATGCATTGACACTCGTCATCATTGATGAGAAGATTTCATTCAACTGACCAGTGTTTAACAGCATCAAAAGACGCCTGTAGCGGGCAGGTATCTGTGCCCCAGATAGTGAAATCATCTGCATACATGGCTACGTTTGCAGGTAAGGCGACAGGTAGATCGCTAATATAAATAAGGAAGAGAAGAGGACCCAGAACAGATCCCTGAGGGACACCGGTTGTAATAGGGCTAGGTTCGGATAGTGTACCGTTAACCCTTACAGTAGAGGTGAGGTGGGGGAGAAAGTTAAAAATAAGTGATAGAAGACGATTAGTGATTCCGCAAGTCCCCAGCTTGTGCATGAGTGGGACGTGGGACCTTGTCGAAAGGCTTCAGTAAAATCTATGCATAAGGTATACAAGATTTCACTTCACTCATAAGCCTTTGCTAAACTATCCGTGACAGTCAGCATATTGGTGATGCAAGGTCTGCCTGGCAGAAATCCATGCTGGAAATTGGAAAGTAAATTAGGTGCTTCGAGATGGCCTCTTTCAGAATGCGCTCTAGAATTTCACTCGGTAAACTAATCAGAGAGATAGAACGGTAGCCTACTGGTAGGAATCTACTACCACTTTTTTGTAGACGGTGGAGCAAACTGCGGCTTTCCAGCGAGAAGGAAATATTCCCTCATCCATATACCGTTGGAAGAGTTGGGTTTATAGGCCAGCTGAGACATCCGCCGATTCTTTAAGAATTCTACGGTGTACTTTATCGGACCACATAGAGCAGTAAGGGTTGAGGTTCCGTAGTTTTTTATCTACGTCTACCTGTGAGAAAGTAACACGGTCAATAGTGGAGTTTAGTGAAGAGGGTTTTAGTATCGCATTGTTAGTGAGTGGGGTAGAACTAAAGAATACATGGTAGTGCTATTCAAATACGCCTGCTACCTGTGAAAGGCCAACTACTCCTGTTCCACCTGGTAACTTAATGGAAAGAGAGGGGTGAGATGTGCCACGCGGACGACAGATATGTTTGTAGAGGAAGCGTCTGTACTTTTGTACCCGTTTGGGTAGAGTTCTTTGAGTGCTCAGTTTGTTTTCTCTAATATTTGAGTGACAGATGTTCCCAAGCCTTTTAACAGCTAGACCATCAGCTTCAAGTACCGTTTGCTTGTACCTTGCAAGCAGTCGAGATGGCTGATCTAGCAGCCGGCGGATGGGACGAGGGAGAGAATGTTTGAAGATAGAGCGTGAGAGAACATGAAGGACAAACCGCTTGTGAGCTGAAGTGACCATTTGTTGGATAAGTTCAGTTAGGTTATCCACGGACAAGTCAAAGGGAAGACTGTTTGACTGTGCCATAAGAAACTCTCTTAAGGCACGCAAGTTGGTATGCTTGAAGGATCTGACCGTTTGTGGTATCTTCATCTTATTGTCCCACTCCGTATATAGTCAAAAAGCGAGACTATGTGATCACTCTTTACAAGAGACGGAAGGTGAATTACAATGTAACTCGGGTTGTTCAGTTTCACCGAACTTCAAGACTTTAGGACAACTCAACTGAAATGAACTCACTTCATTGCCCCCGGCTTGAAATGGCCAACTTGAAACGGGTACAGTTCTACTTAACTTGACTAGTGGCGGGACATCGCGGGATCAGCTATGAAGGTCGGCTACAGGCAATTGAACAATACCCGGTTAGCTGCAAGATACTCCGCGGGGATTTGATCTATCTTTGGAAGATTATTCGTGGCGATCTGAAACCGTAACTACGTGCTTTGCTTCCACTAAGAGAATTCAACCGGACACGCGGCCACAAGCTCACTCTCCGGAAGCTGGAGTTGACGGGGCTTCCTTTGGTTTATCACTTTTCCCGGAAGGCGAGTACACTCTGGAATTCACTTCCATCGGATGTGATGGAGGAGCAGAACGAGGCGCGATTCAAACGACGTCTGGACGAGCACTTAGTGAGACGATGGCAATTTGCGAACAGTGAGCGGGTTGCTATAGGTACCGGCGGTGACTAATGCGACGCGCGACGCTTCTGCCTTCCACGTATGTTGTTGTTCCCTCGGGTGCTGCGCCCGAGGGGTAAACGGGAATAGGAAAATTAGGAGTCTGGAGTGCGTTAGACCTACGGGTGTGCAAAGTAGTGGTATTGTGCACAAATATGTGCAGTATAAGAAACAGGTGGAGGGAAACCCTAAATACAGCAAATGAATATAAAGCTACTGTGATAGCCGTTTCAGAACCATGGCTTGTTAGTCACTACTATGTCCCGGCACTGGCTCGTGAAGCCTATGAGATTCATGGGCGGGATTGGAACCATCAGCTGCAGGATGGTGGGGTAATCCTCTTATTAAGGAATGATATCCAGCAAGTTCGGTTTGATTCTCAAGTCTGCACGAGCAACATACATATGTGATCGGTCACCATCGCCACCGAGGGGCACAAAACTAACATATCATATGTATACAGGAGTTCCAGTACCGTGGCAACAGAGGACGAGCAGCCCCGATCAGCATCAGATATCGTGGCACAAACGCCCCAAAAGCTAGTAATACTGCGTGATTGAAAATGGGACGTGTAGTTGTTTGAATAATGTTGAGAAGCAGGGATTCCTAGACTGCGTATATATGAAAGTAGTGCACCGGCACATAAAGTGCAACACGCTTTTTAGGTCGTGACATCAACCGTCTCTGCTGGGCCTTGTTATTGCACACCACGAAAAGGACATTCATGAATTGAGCTACTATCCCCCGATAGGAAAGAGCGAGCACGGGGTCACTAAGTTTACACTAGATGCAAGGCTACAGAAGCCACATGGATAGATGGTGCGCTGCTTCGGAAAAGCAGATGTTAATGGAATGCAAAAGAAGGAAGCTGAGCTCGCCTGGAAGCGAGCCGATGATAAGTACTTGGTGGAAGATTTGAGGAAGATAATTAAAGAGAACGTACTTGCACTGCAGGATTATTTGACACCTCTGAAACTGCGGAGGTCATTCAGTAAGCCACCTTGATAAGACAATACGTCGTCGTAACGCCAGCTTGAAACGATACCACGAGGTAGGATCGCAGCTGTCATGGATGCTTTACGCTTAACACAGAAATGAGGCTGTCCGCGTTGTTTGAAGTGAAAGCGTAAGTACGAGCTGGGGCTAGCTAAAAATGCGAAGGCAAAGCCCAATAGTTGTATAGTTACGTGCAGCGAAAGAGGGTGCTGGGGGATGAAATAGGCGCCATTAACCTAGAAGGGGATAAAATAATTACAATTAACCAGAAGAAAACCATAGTACTGCAGAGTTACCTTGGAAGTGTGGTCAAAGAGGATAGAGGGTCGGGTATCACACCTGGAGGGGGTCAAAAGATCCAGACTACAGAGGAACTAGTCGTGACACCAGAGGATTTGCGCAATTTTCTAGCGGAACTTAATGTAGACAAAGCGCCTGAGCCAGACGGGCTTCATCCAGCCATCCTTAAACCACTAGCTGATGTTCTTGCTACACCCGTAAGGCCGCTNNCGGAGTTTGGCCTAGTGACTGGAAGACAGCTACTGCGGTAACCCTTCACAAGGGGGGGGGCAGAAGTCCGACATAAGAAACCACAGACCTGTAAGCCAAACCAGCATCCTCTGAAAATACATGAAAAACCTGATTATGGAGCACATAAGTAGGCATCTACTGCGTTATACCCAATGATGCTACCCGAAGTAGTCTCGGTCTCGTTTTTATTCGACCGGTTGGGCCCAGTTCTGTGGCACATGCTAAGCAGGTAGCAGTGTTCACCTTTTAACCCACCTCTTGTCAGTACGCTAGTCGAGCTTCAAAGCTGGATAAGTGGAACACAAACCTCTTAGGTGAACACTTACATTAAATTTGTCATCCCTAATACTTAAATTTTTGGATCCGTCTTGCCATGTCCATCCCTCTGGTCCACCTCATTTCTGTTGCGTTCCGATTCACGCTTACCCTGCGCATTTTTGGTTCACAGTTATATCCTTTTGAGCATTTACGCTCTGCGCATATTTTTTCGTAACATATTTTGTCCTCCGCTTACCCCTTCTCACCCTCAGACTACCGAGTTTCACCTTCTTGTCTCAGATTCGGTTAACTTGGGCCTGAAGAAGGCTTAAGACTTACACCCACAATGGACAGTCTAGCTTCGGCAATGGTTGTTGGGCGTGGCTATCTCCACCGTTTCGACTAAAACCGTCCGCATTCGGCACCAGGTTGAAGATTACACCATCTACCTCAACAACAAGGTGTTTTGAGGTTTGACGTCTAGCGTGTAGTCAGTCCCACATCAAAGCGACCAACGCCTAGATAATATAAATAATATAAAACAGACAATCCGGTAACGGTGAAGCCTCAAAGCCTATTGTTCCATGTTCACAGAAGTCATTCAATCTGTATTGCTCTTTGAAACCGCTTATTTATATGCCATTTACTGTCTTTCCTTGAATCGCTCTGATCTCCTTTAACTTGGTTGCAGCTCTTTCACTGAAATTATGAATCTAGTATTTTGCCTGCATGATGTTTCCAAATTTAAGTCACGTTTTTGCTTGCTCTTCTATTTTCTCCTTTCATCTGTTTCCGGTAAAACAATGGAACGATTGGTGGTTTCACAAATTACGGATTACCTTGAGTTATACCCGTGGATGTCTAAGGAACAACACGGATTTCGCCAGAGGCTTTCTTGCATGACCAATTTGCTGCTTGCTTGGGAACGTTAGTCTAGAGGCAACGAACAGGGATAAAGTACGGATCATATATTCATTGACTTCATCGCGGCGTTCGACAAAGTATCTCACGCAAGAGTGCTCAGTATAAAAATAATATGTATATCTTACGAAGCCAGTGACGCATGCAAAAAGCATGATCATAAGTTCAAAGTAGCCTTATGTACAACAACGAAGGTATGTGGAAGATCAAATGATAACATATGCAGTAAAGAGATGCTAGCGGGAATGAAAGCTGCAGTGATAAACGGAACACAAAACGGACAAGATCACAACACCGAATGAGGGGGATGAAGGAATGCGAAACGTTGGAATGTATATAAAAATGGGAAGAACAGCAAACCATATATCGAGAAGTTTCCACGTGCGGTATTCGTGGGAGAAACCACGGAGAATGGGTTTGTAAAATAATGGACGAGGGAAGGTGGAGACACGCGGAAAGGAATGAATAAGAAGGAGCAGTAAATATACTCGGTGCGGCGAGTTCGTACATTTGTCAAAGTCATTGTTTCTCTGCATGCTGCAACAATGCTTGCTTCTGGGAACACATTCATTGGGTTCTGAGCTTTGATCGGTCATAAAATGATTTAGAATATTCAGGCGGACGCATGTAGTCACAACGGTGGAAACAGCGGTTCTCAACAACTGTTGCTGGAGCCAAGTTGTGCATTGTGGGTGTATACCCCAAGCCTTCGACAGGCCCAAGCCAACCAAATCGGGAACAAAAAGGCTAAACACAACAGTCTGAGGTAATACACGTGTGGGAAGGGGTGAGATGGGTCACAGCGTGTCAGAAAAGAATATGGATAGTGGGTTACACGAATGTATTTAATTAAAAAAAGAAAGCTCAGAGAAAAACGAAACACCAAACTATAAAATAGGAATCTAGGTTCGATTGATGATCTCGAAGCGTCGAGTATAACGGAAATTAAGTCGTGAACAAAAATGGGTGCACAAAAGCTTGGTTAGCAAGTGTTGTGGCATATTGGGAGGACAGGTTAGGAAGTGTAAGGTGTGAGGTTACCATGATAAGAGAGCTGCGTGACTATACTCGATAAAGTCTTCACAGATATGCTTTATATTCCATTCACAGAGTTTTGAGGCTGTATCAGTGTACTGAAATATGGTTGAGACGTGAATTTGAACACCGCCACCTAGTTGTTATGTGTCACGCATTGGTGGAGGGCGACAGACGGAATAGCGATAGTTTGAACCCGCGGGAATAAGATTCTACAGTGCTTTAATAGTTTGAACCTTTCTAAAATCCCTCCTCTCTTTGAAGGTTCACTCCTGTTATGAAAATTGCTTTTTCAACGTTGAGGAAATGTTTGAGCATCGCTTTGAATTTGACCGCTGATGCGCATTTGCAGATCTCAGTGGGAAGCAGGTTCCACAACCTAGAGTATTCTATCAGGAATAATTTGGATCGGAGAAAGAGGCGAGTGCTGGTCACTGGTCAACCCAGAAACTACTTCATCCAACCTTTGATCTAAGGCTAGTTTGAAGGTTTGAACCAAAGGTAGTTCTGTTAGCTCTTCTGGCAGTCGGTTTCATAGGTTTACCACCCGATTACCGAAGAAGTGTGACCTTGCTGCTATCATGGATCGAGATTTTCGAAGTTTCTTACAGTGACCTCTTGTTCTCAAATCGAGGTCTTCCTCAAACAGGTTCTCAGGGCTTATGCCTGATAAACCCTCCACTATTTTGAAGGTTTTGATGAGGTCACCCCAAAGTCTTCTTTACTCTAGAGAAAAGAGCCCCAGATCATGAAGTCTCCGATTATGGGACTTCCCTCTTTGACCCTCAATCATTCTCGTTGCGAGTAGGCAGTATCCCCTTTAAAGAAGGGCGACCATGCTTGCACGCAGTACTCGAGATGAGGTCTAACCCGAGCTTTGTACAGGGGCACGAACACCTCCGGTTTTCTGCATAACAGTGCTGACTTCAGTCTGAAGAGTTCTTTGCGATCTATTTTGAGGCTTCTGTGCACTGCTCGGCCCAACGGAAATCGAAAGTCACGATGATGCCCAGGTCCGTAGCCCTACTTACCGATTCTGTGGTAACCAAACCCTGGTCCTGCATTACTGTTAATCTTTCGTTTATCTGCGATAGCAACTGGTTTTTACCAGCACTCAGCGGCAAGTCCCACTCATGCGCTCAGCTGAGGACAGCAGCTATGTCTCTTCCTTTCGATTCAGCCACCTTAAAAACTCCGGGTGTATTACACAGCAAAGATAACACGTAAAACTGATGCAAAACTAGTTAGTTCGGAGCATATAAACTCCAGATAATATAAAAAAGCAACAACATACTAACACTGCGTAAAACTTGTGAAATAACTAACGTTATTGTATTGCAACAACGATAATTTTAGAGACAACACAGAGCACTTCAAAATTTCAAACCGCGCGGTACTCACGTCAATGAAACTCGGGACCCTCGATTTGCCGTGGTAATCTCCTTTCCTGTGCAAACTAACTGACTGACTGACTGATCAACTGTGCACAACTTCATTGGGCACTGGATGCGTGTTGGCCGGAGATGTTCCTTGAAGCTAGGTGGTAATGTATCGTTACTAAGAGCCGGGTGAATTGCAGTCTCGAACTACAGAATCCGGTCTTTAAATTGTGTTTGGAACTGGTATGTTTCAGAAAACTAAGGTCCTTCACCAGTGTGACGGTTTCCCAGAGCTTTTGTGCACAGTACTTTTTTAATTCCATTATCTTCCTTTGATTATTTCCTCTTTCTCTTTTATGAACTCAACATTTAACAGCTGTTTGAACCGGCCTCCTCATTACCCGCTCGGTATTTTTGCGGTCTCGCTCCGTGCTTTTCTCAATTGTTTGTAATTCTGTAACATGGACCCACGACGGTCTCTTACGTCGCAAACATGTATTGATTTATACCCATAATAGAAACGAAATTTCAACTATCGTTCAACTGTTTTCCTACGTGCTGGAAATGTGGTCAGACTAAGTCGAGACATTGCAATTTGTATTGAGCGTTGTTTGGATTGCCGTTATAATTAATGAGGCGAGAAGACATCTCTTCTGTTTTCTCTTTTCCAGTTCGACTGCAAAATCATGGTTAAAGAAACTCAGAAAACGCAGTGTGGGGAGCCGACAACACAATAATATGGACCCTAGATTGGCAAGGGATATTATTCTTCCTGTGAAGACTGACCTTGTGAACGGGGTGACTTTGACTACGTGTGGTTCAAAATTTTGCTGTGAGAACTGAGAAAATTTTTGATTTAAGAAGACTGGAAGCAGAGGACAAACTGAGAGGCCAGAAGCTATCAGTTGTATCTGAAGCACGGTGGAGAGACTTGGATCAGGTGAAAATGGAAACTGAAACACCCACCCTGGACAATAACACAACGCTTAGTGGTAAGCGGCTGTGGGTGAGACCAACAGTCCAGTGTCCCACAGTGACGAAACTGCTTCTCTCAAGTGAGTTGCCCTGTGTTTTTCCCTGGGTTAGTTCACCTACCTTGAGACCCACTAGCTCACACCCCAACTCTTACTTTCAGACAGGATTGGCTCTATTCTAACCATACTCCAATCATTCCATAATAACAAAAAGGCATGGCTAAAGGTGCTTTACGTGAACACCTTGCGAAAAGAGCAGCTGCTTGCACGTTTAAACAACCCCCAATACTCAGGCGGACAGGTAGCCAATGGAATCCAGGGTGAAACTGGCTGCGCACGGTTTGTCCCGGATTGCAGGAAACACACACAGGAACTTTACCACAAGTACTGTGAGAATGAGAGGCTAATCTGGGTCTGCCTTGCATGCAGGGAGGTAATGCGTAGGATCCAGAGAAAGAAGTATCGCTTTAACCCACGGAGATCAATAGCCTACAGGACGAAGCTCTGAAGGGTTCAAATGAAGGAGGGAAGTCGAATAGTGAAGTAATACCCCTAACTGCGACGGTGACCCTCCGGGCGCCATCGACAAGGTGGAAACTATTAAAAACTAAGGGGCAAAACAGACGGTGAAAACTAAAAGCCAGTACAAAGAAGCAACCCGAGTCGGTAATAAGGACAAACACGGCAGTTGAGCTGACAGAGACCCAAACAAGAAGAATAATAAGAGGCCCGGAGGCGGTAAAAACAAAGTAGCAAACCAACAGCAGCAAACTGTCGGGTATAGTTACCCGGTTCTTCTTTCATGGTAACCCCACATCTAACACCTCTTAATATCTCCTCAAAATATACCATGACACTTGCTAACCCATTATTACCAGTACACGCAACCAGCTTCAAAGCAGGTTCCGTGGAACACAATTCTGCCCG
>UZAN01044454.1:18889-34712 GCA_900618425.1 Echinostoma caproni | reverse complement strand
CGATTTTGGTGTCACTTCGCCTTCCCATCCCTTTGATTGGTCCTCACTGCCCTTTAAATAGCACTGTCTCTACATCTATATCGCATTCCTCCTCTGATTTCCAAGAGGATGGTTCCCCGGCACGTTTGCTCTTGTCGTATTGAACCGATTGTTCTGTTCAGACGGGTTTACCTGTAATTTGATGTATGTCGTTGTATTTTCATTGATTCATGATTCATTATGCAGTACACATGGACTTCCCACCCTTGTGTTCTGACGCGAATTCGGGGGTTTGGTATTTGTGAGTCATTCTATCATCGGACGTCAATCCGGTACAACAAATATTGAACAAATTCATTTTCCAGCAATGTTGATTTTGCGGTGCTTGGTTAATAAATGAGATGTGGTGGTCGCAAGCCGCACCACATGTTGATTGGAGAAGTTATAAACGATGTGCCGGTATCGCAAAACCATCTGGCAAACCTCGTACAACTTAAGTGTCAGACTTGGGAGATTTCTGTGGGTAACAATCTCAAATGTATCAAATACGGTACATCATTTTGCATTTACCAGCACTGAAATCCATGACAGACTAATATCACAAAATGTACACGTATACCATTTCGTATTTCCACTGAAAGTGAACTTCTTTCTTGAGAGGAAGATATATTACCATGCCACGGCTAGTAAATATTGTTCGCAAAAGACACCCGCTTTGGTACATCTTTTCCCATCAAGCTTCAAATAAAACCCGTAATTCTTGAGCCTGGACTGTTTTACTTATGTCAAATGCTGCAGCAATAGACACTTATGATATTTTTGGGGTGTGAACGGTGTTTATTATTCTGAACCGGTTGACGTATCCACCTCTCATCAGCTCCTCTAGCACTGATCCGGTGGGTTTCTCAACCGTGTACACTTCCAGTTTGCTCCATTTTATTTCCTTCATGAAAGCAGATTCATAGGATCCCATCGGCAGCCGTTCGTACCTCCACCATGCGTACTAGACCATCTTGATCTAGATAGGCTTCCTTAACTAATCCAAAAAGTCAGTGACCCCTCGGCAGGTTCTCCTCGGCTACTGGAACAACATTTCCTACCCGAAAGGACCAATTGAGGGACATCCACCTTTGATGGGACTAGTGTTGGTACATATTTGCGTAACTTCCTTCGCCAAACTACTTAGGCAAGGTATTGCGCCTGTTTTAAACTTTTATTGTAGCACCCAGATAAGGTTCTGAGCAACTTTTCCGTAACGTTCGGATGAAGCAGTAAAGTTTGTTGGGTGTGACGGCTACCTAACCGAAGCATGATAAATTTGAAGGCATTAGCGGATCTCCATTGAATATTTGTTCTACTTCGACCATTGTTATGAGTAGAGCTCCGTCATTCGTGGTTTTTGAGCAAAAAGCGCAAAGAGCTTGCGTCAAATCGACCTGATAAGTCTCTCATCACCTCGATGGTTTGTGTATGGTGGTTTGAAGTGCCGAACAGTCAGATGGACAGTTATCTCATCCTGAACCCTTCTCCTATTCACCCGATTCCACTAACGTTTCAGCTCGTTATGTGTTCCCACAAGGTTCAGTTCAGTTCAGTTCAGTTCTCACAGGAAAAATTGTGGCTCTTGCCAATCGCGCGTCCAGTTCCTTGTATTGTCGGCGGTTTCGTTGGCTTCCAACACTTAGAATCAATAGTAGTTTCTGAAAGGCAGAATGTTAGTGTGCAGTATCAGATCCCTTACAGTGTTTCGGCATGTAAAGCCTAACGATTAACTTTCAACACACAACTTCGGGAAATACCACTACCCAGCATTTATCCAGCCTTCTCTTGAAAGATTCGACATTAATACAGTTAACCACTGCCTCAGGTAATTTATTCCACAGTTGTATAACTCTGTTCGTCAAGAATCTAGCTCGCAAATTTAGTCTGAAATGATTTCGTTCCAATCTAAGTTGATGCCTCCTCGTACCCCTGGCAGGAACAAACGAGAATACGTTTTGAAACTTTAGACCCGAAATCCTTTGGACAATCTTAAATGTCTCTATAAGGTCGCCCGGCATGCGTCTGCGGGCCAGGGAGAACAGGGCCATGTCCCGCAGTCGCTGGAAATATCCCTTATCTTTCGGGCCTGCTACCATTCTAGTTGCTAAGCGCTGTACTTTCTCAAGACAGCGTTCGTCCTGTTTAAACTAAGGCCCCCTTGCTTGTACGCAATATTCTAAATGAGGACGCACCATAGTTTTGTACAACGGTACAAAATTCTTGGGTTTTCTGCAACTTACAACAGCGCACAACCTGAAAAGATCGTGTCGAGCTTTATTAGCCGCACGTTTGCACTGCAGGGATGGCCTGAAATCGTTCGTGATGATTATCCCTAGATCCTTTGCCTCAGAGACATGCTACAAATGCATCACACCTCTCGTGTCATCATTGACTCTTGTGGTCAAGAGCTGATACTTACCTAGATTCAGTGGCAGATCCCACTTATCCGACCACCTTCGAACTGTATCTAGATCCTGTTCCAATCCTTCCCCAGCTAACTGCACATCATCGGCGAACATGAAGCGAGCATTTTGGAGATCCTTTGCAAGGTCGTTAATGAAGATCAAAAATAATAACGGACCCAACACTGATCCCTGTGGGACACCACTCGATATTCCCTCAGGTTCGGTTGTATAATTTCCAACTCTCACNCTCACACTGAATGTGCGACAGCTGAGAAATTGTCTAACCCATTCTCTTGCCTTACCTGGAATCCCCAGTGTCTGCATTTTTAGATCCAGAAGCTGATGACTGGCAGAGTCGAAAGCTTTGCTAAAATCTAGGAAGCAAACCTCTACTTGGCGACCTACGTCTATTCTTTTTGTAACTGTCTAGAAATGCCAGCGGGTTGGTTAGGCACGATCTTTTCTCGACAAATCCATGCTGGGCTTGAATCAGAAGCCCATGAGCCATCAGATAAGAACACATCTGTTTTNATGGTTGTAAATATGGTGTCTAGGGCCTGACTTGTGGATGACCACTACGGTTGCAGTTTTCCAGTCCTATGGAAGCCTGCAAGTATCAATGGACTCCTGAAATACCTTCGTGACCGGTCCCTCTAATGCAGTTGCTAGAGGCTGAATCACGGCGGGATGCAATCCATTCGGTCCTGCTGCTTTATGCCTATTTAAGGCGTTGAGCTCTCGGATCACGTCGATTTCACAGAGGTTGAACTCCGTGAAATGCTCCCTTGTTCTAACCAGGCTAGAGTCTACATTTTGTCCTGATGTAGGTGACCGATAACTTTCCTTTGAAAAACGTAAAGAGTGCACCTGCCTTTTCCTGGTCGGCCTTTACACCCTCCGTTACCTCCAATGTACCTACTCCATCCTTAGTGTTTTTGTTTGCCTGCACATATGCATAAAACCTTTCCGGGTTATGTCTTACGTTTTGCGTTGACTTTTTCTCATGTTCATTCTTCGCCTCCCTTTGAAGCGATTGTACTCTGTTGCGTGCCCTCTTGTAGATCGATCACGCATCGGCAGTCCGGTACGTCCTAAAACGGGCCCAGCATCTCCTCCGGACTAATGGTGCCCAATCTAGCTGTGGCTTCCACCAAGATGGTCGTTGCCTATTGCTCCTAGGTTTGAAGGGTGCAAACGTATCGGTCAGTTCAAGCAGCCCTACCTTAATGACAGAACAACGCTCTTCCAAAGTTGGCTCGGAAGCTAGTGGCACCCAGTCTACGTGTTCTGCGGCCTCTTGTAAGGCAGCAACGTTTATACAGCTATAGCACTATTTAAGTGGGGCAGCCAGTTTGCCGTGTTTCATGGGTGATACCAACCTGACTACTCCATGGTCACTCTTACCCAGTGGATTCTCCACTGCTACCTCACTTATGTCCAATAAATACAGCGTTATAACTAAGTCCAGGACGGAGGTCCTCTGTTGGTTGCTAAACCTTGTGTCCTGCGTGATCTGCTGAATGAGTGCATGCTCATGTAGCCATGTTAGAAAGCTTTCTCCCTTTGTCCTAACGGAAGCCTCTCCTTCTACCCAGCAGACCTCCGGAAGATTGAAGTCTACCAGAATTAAGATCCTTTGGGTCCTCGATATGAATTCCTGCATTGTAGCAAGTAGTTCCATATCTTCTGTGGGTTACGCCTGGGGTACGCAATAGACTTGTAGCACTCCTAATTGTCGTCTTCTCAAGAGGATACTTCACGCCTTGGCTTGAATATTAGGTGTTGCCAGTTTTACTGGTAAGTCCCATTGAGTGTAAGCGGCTTTGAACAGCAGGCGCACTCCGCCTTGTCTGCCGTCTACTTCATCTTGCCTATAAGCCGAGTAGTCTCTGGGCTTCTCTACATCTTGCTCATGCTGCATCCAAGTTTCAGTGATAGCTATTATTACCGAGTTTTGGGTGCGCATCGCCAACTCTCCCCATTTTCCCTAACACTGCAGGCGTTAGTGTACCACACTGTGACGGTGTCCACCTCCGCCTTCAAACAACTCCTCTCTATTACTTGGGATGGATCCCCAAACGCAAGGCACGAAGAGCTATTACGTTTTTTGACACCATATTTGCGGGTACCGGGTGATCCGGCTCCGTGAACGACCCGGCTATACCCCCCACAAATTTCGTTGTCTTTGAGGGTTAACCCGAATCCCTCACCGAGTCTTTTCGTGGGCGATTGCTGCCTTCTAAGCATGGATATTGTCCTACTCAAAGGGGCAGTGTCCTGAATATTCCTTGCCACCACTGTGGCCCAACTAACGGACGCTGATTTCGCTTAGCTCTCAGCGACCGTAGACTCACCCATCTTTTTAACTCCCTCAGCCTTGGATGGCTCCGATAGAGTGATCTTTAGTGGGCCGTATGCTCTTCTGTTATCTGTTTTCTTCCCGGGGACTCCAACTGAGGACTGCCTCGGCATTTTCTCCCTCCTGTTGTCGCTTTTTGGCCCATCTGGCTTTGGCCTTATGGGTGTGGGCTTGCTCAACGGTGACCCACCTGATAGACTGTGATGGACCACCCTGCGTTGGTATGCCTCGGCCACTCCTATTCCATGCGTTATATGGGCGTTTAGTTTACTCAGAATAACTCCGGGCTTCATTTTTCAATTATTCCTGTTGCAGGAACAATGGGGATGTCACCCCGCTGGGCGTGATGAACTGTATCACGGGTGACTTTGATGCACCCCCTGGTGTTCATCTCCACTGCAACAGCCCTAGAGAGCAGAAGGTCCTGGCCGTATGTCCTGTAAAATACTAATAGTATAGGTCTAGGTCTGGCTGTCAGGTTCTGCCTCCAGAACCCAACCCTGTGGCACTTAATATAGGACGTATTGGCCGGTATACCTGCCAGTCGAAAACATCTTGAACGTGTCTGCGATCCGCCTCTCGTTGCGCTTTAGTATCGCAAATCGTTGGATCCGCAAAGTTATGCAGCAAGACGTTTCTCGTTCGACCCAGTAGCGCTTGAGTGCTGCGTTGCAGTTCTTAGAGATCTTTGTCCAACTGTTCTATACGTGCAGTCACTTCTATCGACTCCAACGGTTTAACCGTAGCCCCTTTGCGTGGTTTCTTTCCTTTTGTGTTCGTGATTTTCTCTTTTCCATTGTTTTTTTTTCATAGTATGTTTAAAGCTAGGATTCACCGCCTCCACCTGCTTCATTGCCGGTCTCGGCGCGCGGGTATTGGAGGTTTGTGGTGACTTGGTGGTCACAGCCCCTACCAAGACTCCTTTCAGAATGGGTGAACATTCCTCTATCAGAGCTTCGCAGTGTGCACATATCCACTTCAATCCTCCATGTTGACGGTGTAGCGCATAGCACTGCTTCGACATCTTGGAGCATTTTTCGTGGTACCACGAGCTACATCTATTACACTGGATACCATTACTAACCGCTCTACCACAACCACTGTCTCCACACGTGTCAGGATGCTGTATCGTGGTTGCTTTAGTACCAGTGAATACAGATCACGGATCGTACAGAAAAAACAATGTATAGAAAAAAGCACCTCAAATAGTAAAAACCCCTGGACAAAAATACTCAACCAAAAATGACTCAAGCCGGCGTTAAAATGGGACCAAAAGTTCCCAAAAAGTAAAAGTGGCCGACCAGTTGGGTCGACTGTACGATACAATGACTGGGAAAAAGCCTATGAAATATCTACTGATATTTTACTCTTAACTATATGACGCTTTGAAGGTATGGCCCTTTTGAGGTCACAAAACGAAACGAAACGTGGAAGTGGATATTTCACTATATACAGTTTGAAATACCTATCGATATTTCACAATTAGCTGAGTAAAAATACGTTCGATCACATCACTTTGAAAATTCAAACCGGGCGCTAACGTACCGCGAGATCAGGTTGAATTTATTGTCCGAGTATGCGTACACTGGTGTTTCCCTCCTGTCCGCAAAACGTCAAAATGTCATCAGGACAGAGTCCGTAGTCATAATGTGTCATTTTGATATGCTTGGTTTGTGACTGGAGGCTAGTAATCAAGCGTCTGTATCACCTCCTAAAGGGTCTGCCGTTTTCAAATGGGAATCTGTCTAAGTAGTCTAATCTGACTTCCGTGAAGGCTCTCTATCCTGCTCTGACTCTGATAACTGGTAGTGGCGCCATCATCTTCTTCCTTATCCTCGCTTTTTGTCGAGGGTAAGACGAACATCTGCTGATTTGACCCTTCACTACTGCCATTTCCCGTGCAAACCCAAATCGTTTTCGTTATGTGTATGTTCAACTATAATTGTGGTGGGATATTTACTGGATAAGTTGATTGATTCTTCACTTTCGAAGGGTAGTAGCACCTTCCCTACTAGTCCATCGACCCCCATTATTCCACCATGAACAAACGGAATCTACNNCTACCACTGGCCCTTAACACCTGATTAAGATCAGTGTTCTCCTCCTTCAGCTACGCAGCCACTTTCACTGAGATGCATTCGGTTTGCAAAATCCGCATCAGATCCCATTTGGCCAATTTCAATTCACCCGGTAACAGTGGACTCACGCTGAGTGAACTTAAGGACCGAGAACCTGACATTATCATTAGGACATGCTTGAAACGCGTCCAGCAAGCCATGAGCTTGAGGTTCCTACTCCAATGAGAGAATCCATTTGGTTTTGCCAGCCAACAATAATATAGTTTTCACATGAACAATTTTTCACCTGGAATCCAGCTTCTTTCATGAGACAAGGTTGGGGAGTTATCGAGGCCATTGTTTGGGCTCTCCGATCTGGAAATCAGAACCTTTTAACCAGTAGTTCAGTTGACCCAGATTGTTCTTACCTGTGGAATGATAATCGACCAGGTTGACTGCTGACCTTGCGTGCGGCGGCTGTTCAACTTTGGTCTTGCCATAAAAGACAGTGAGATGATTGGCCATAAACGTACTAAACCGCGTCTTCACATTGTTGATGTGGTGCAGCACAATGATTGAGTCGGTTTGGAGGGTGGCTTCAGTAGCTTAGCCGAAACGCCTATGCATCATCAAGGCCAACCGCATCAACAGTACAGCAATATTTATTTCTTACTGGGGCAGGGTCACTATCTTAAGAGGAGCAACTCGGGATTTGGCAAACAACAACCGTTGCACGATGCCACCATTTTCGGTTTCCCTACAGCAGTACGCAAACGCTCTGTATCCGATCTCTGAAGCATCGGAAAACACATGTAGCCCGGTAGGTTCCTTGTGCCTCAGGGTTGTACGCGGTTTGGGAATCGTTAGCTCCCCGAGTCTGGTTAGGCCCATTTTCCAGCGTGTCCATTCCTCGTGTTCCTCGGGGTCCAAATGACCGTCCCATTCTTTGTGTTTGTTGCATAGGCTCTGTAACAACAGCTAACCAAGATAAACCCACGGGGCCACAAACCGCAACGAGTCGTGTAAGAATGAAACCGCAGACAACAAACCCCGGTGATTAATCTCTCTGTCTGTTAGGCGCAGTTGAAAGACAAATTCATCTCGCTCGGCATCCCATTGTATCCCCAGGGACCTTATTTTCAAAAGTGTTGCCTCCTCAAGCGTTCTTATATTTTTGGTCCAATCAGCTTCTGGAATGTCTCGCAATAAGTCAAATAACTTTGATAACCACTTGGTTGGATAGGTGGCCCCGCTTGCATCAGCTAAACCAAAATCTTAATGTTAAGCTCTGCCTTATCCACATTATTGAGGGAACACATTAGGTGGTCCATGTAGACGTTGGACTGCACTCTATTAGCAACTTCGCACGATATACTGGCTCCGTGTTTTATTAACGTTGCTCTGAGTGCGCAGTTGGCAAAAAGATAGACGAAGTTGCCCAAACGGGTGCATCGTTATCCTCAACTCCATTAAAGGCTGATCCGGCTACAAAAAGAAGGCAAAAACGCGAGTCCTTGTTGAACGGGCACATTGCATTTCGCCTAAATCGCCCTTATGTCTGCTGCTACTGCTATCTGACCCAATCAAAAGCGTCACAGCAACTCAATCATAGAAGTCACCAAATCAGAGCCATGCAGAAGGCAACCGTTAAAAGGTATACTATAAATTAAGAGGCTCAATCAAATACGACCATGTTCTTTCGTGGCTTTCTCGGATTGGATACCAAGCAGTGTGACAAGAACCATAAGAAAATTTCCGCCAAATACGCGGATGGTGTTACTATCTGGGGCACAGACGCATCTAAAGTGCGGTCGGCGAGTGACCAAGCCGAAACTGGTCACTCTATTGCAAATTACCAATCAAGTATAGAAAATAAGCCAGCATGTCCTTTGTTAACGCTCCTAATCAACCTTTCTGGGTAAACGGTACAACCCGAATCCAGAAGCTGGACCAGCACAACATTATCGGTTTCTGGCTGAGTAGCAATCTCTCCCATAATCAGAAAGCCAGTGAATCCGCACTTCGTGTCTTAAACCTTATTAAACGCTCTTTCCCGCGTATAACCAATGAGAAATTCCCGTTTCTCTGTGGAACATACAAAAGCTCAGTTTTAGGATATGGCAGCCAAATTGTAAATACTGTCCTCTCTTCACTTTACCCCAAGTTATTCAACCTCAACTCAGCGGAAACATATTGAAGCCCGCACCCTTTTTCCATAAACCCCAACTGGTGCACCGAACTGCAGAAAAGATGACAAATTCAGAACCGGGCCTTTTGAGCGGAAACATCGGACCCCAGTACTACTTCAAGACTTAAAGACTTCGTATACACCTTTCTTTTGCTATTTATCATTTTTACTGTCCTCCTTTGGTATTTCTCTCCTGGTTTCCGATACTAGTCATTCAACGAACGAAAATGTAATGATATAAAACTGAATCGTATTTTGGTATGTTCCTTTTTATTCTGTTTCATGGTCTACGGGCTGAGACGATAAATAAACAATGACAAGAATGTAGAACATCATCAGGTCCCTGGTTTCTGGCTGACCAAGTCACTCTTTATTTTGGCACTAGAAGCCAGTAAATATGCGTTCCGTGTACTACACTTCCTAAAACACTCATTCCTTAGAATAGATAGAGATGATTTTCAGATCCTCTGTAGCACGTGCATCCGACCCCTATTAAAATACGGAAGTCAAACTACTCACTCCCGTTTGATGAGCTATTGTACGGCCCTCAAGCGTTTACAAAGAAAAGCGACAAGGTTTTTCCTTGGTTTGTAATCCACCCCTCAACCTACACGCCCTTCCATCTTGAATCTGTACCCCCTGGAAACCCGCCAGGCAAAACGTGACATCTTCCTACTGTACAACCTCTTCAAGTCCGGTAGGATCCATGACTTATTCTTGCGCACTAGTATGGATAATCTTCGTGGACATAACATGAATCTCTTCAAACCGCGTGCCCGTACACTAGTCCGACAGTGCTCGTCTTCGGTCGTTACTTTTCAGTGAAGCAAAGTCCTTCTTGATCCCTCTTGATCTTCGTGGAGGAAAATCAAAGATAGTGGGTCATGTATCCTGACTGCCGCATGGTATTCACGGATCCTTGTGAGCAGTTTTCTCCCAGTTTGTCCAATATAATGTTTTGAGCAGTTCTTGCAATTTTATTTGTAGATAGCACTGCTCTTGTCCTTCTCCATTGGTTTTGACAGAAGTTTTCTTAGACAGGCGGTAGGTCTGTGGGCGACTTGGAGTCCGTATGATCTGAGGAGTCTTGCCGTCATTTCATAAACGTCCTTGATGTACGGCAGGGTAGTTCTTGTTCCCGATTCTCCGTCTGTTGTTTCTTTCTTTCTTGGGGTTAGAGTTCTTTTAGTTAAGTTGCGGTTCTAGCCGTTGCGAGCAAATACACTGAGAAGATATCTTTCTTCTTTTTTCTTTATGAGTATGTCGGTGCTGCAGTGTGTTTGGATTCTTCCGAAAAAGGTTCTAACACAGCATCTTTTGTAGCTGTGTTGCTGATTACTTTTGAAGTTGAGAATTTTATCCGTATGCGTTGCTTTGCGGTAGGCCGTTGTCTTAAGTTTTCCTGATGGCGTTTTGATGATCGAAATGTCCAAAAAGGCCAGTTGTTTACCTTTCTCCGTCTCTATTGTGAACTTGATGCCAGTGAATGTGTTAATGATGATTTTGTGTGTTTTTTCCAGTTCCGATTCCTTCAAGATGACGAATGTGTCATCAACGTATTAAAGCCAAAGTTTTGGCATGATATTTGGTAGTGCCTCTTTCTCCAGCTTTTGCATTACGACTTGGGCTATGAATCCAGAAATTGGTGATCCCATTGTTGTTCCTTTCAGTTGTTCGTAGATTTCACCCTCGAATTTGAAATATGTCCGCATGCATAGTTTCACAAGTTCGTAAATTGTAGCTTGTTCAATTGGTCGGTTTGGTGGGTGCTCAGTTATCAATTCCCACAACGTGGATCTTGCCAGATCCAAGTCGATGGAAGTAAACAAGGTGGTGACGTTGAACGAGACCATTATTTTGTCTTCTCGAATGTTGAAAGTTTTGAGCTTGTCCAGGAGTTGCCTTGAGTTTATGACGCTATACTTGTGTCCAGCGATGAGCGGTTTTAGTCGTTTCCATAATTCCTTTGCTAATTTGTATGTAGCTGTTATTGGAAGAGAGACGATCCGTCTCAAAGAGATTCCTTCTCTGTGTAATTTTGGTAGTCCGTAGAGGAGGTTTCTGTCAAAACCAAAGGAGAAAACAATAGAGAAGGACAAGAGCAGTGCTATCTACAAATAAAATTGCAAGAACTGCTCAAAACATTATATTGGACAAACTGGGAGAAAACTGCTCACAAGGATCCGTGAATACCATGCGGCAGTCAGGATACATGACCCACTATCTTTGATTTTCCTCCACGAAGATCAAGAGGGATCAAGAAGGACTTTGCTTCGTTGAAAATTATCAACCAAGTCCGGTTAAAACACGTCAGGGAATTTCTCGAAGCTTGACATTCCTCAATAAACTCAGTCAACAGGCACATTGAACTGGATCACGTGTACACGTCAATGCAACTCAAGGATCAAATGACGCAACAGTAAAAGATCACGGCGTGACCTGATAACGGACCGAAACCGCAATCAGGACGGATGGACAACCCCCCACCCTACCAACCTCGCCCCCACGCACCAGTTTAACGGCGAACCCAATCGAACACAACGAGAACAAGGGATAGCAATGGCCGTGGAGAAGAACACACATATAAAGTAACGGACACAAGCAGAAGACTGCTACTTCACAGGCACTGATGATGTGACCTCGGCTGGTGATGAAACGTTTGCAAGCAAATTGCCAAGATCGGTGAACAGGAGAAATAGATTTCAGTTCACCCAAGCTACGAGAACCAATTTTCAACACTTTTTCAATTGCTATCTATGGTTACAGGAAGATATGTGACCGAATTTACCCTGGATAACGGATTGTCTTTAATCACCTTGGGGTCTGTTGGATATCGGGAGCGACCAAAACTAACACTCAAAAAATTAACTAGGGTTCAGGCTTAATCCCGATGAGGAGCAGAATGAGTGAATTTGATTATCGGTGAAAGAGCTTAGATCAGAGTAAGAAGAAATGGGCTGGCACAACACGACGTCGTGTGCATCTGTTCAAATCGTAATAACAACAATTCATCAATGTTGCATGGTATTTCAGTTTCCAGGCCTTGGCGAATTACTGGTGTGGGACAGTTTGCTTCTGTACTGTTCCAACATCATCCGATTTCCTTATCAATCCACAATGAATTGGTTCTGTATCTGAGAATTAACTGGCTGTACTTCAGAGGTTGTTGATATAGCCCACGGCATCAAATGAATGAACCAGACGGACGATAGCCTAGACTCGCACGGTAGAAAAATGGGAACAACCCAGTGATCGAAACGAGAACCACACGAATGCACCCGACAGAATACTCCCCAAGTCCCCAAGTGAGGAGCGGAAGAAAAAAGGAAAGCAGACTATGAGGCGAGGTTTTATATTCGGCTCGACCCAAATGTGGTTTGTGTGGCCGGTTCATTTGTCCATATAAAGTATGACGGTCGGACGGAGGCTCTTTTGCAACGAAAGCTTGGAAATTTCAATTTTACAAAAATAAATAAAATAAGACAAACTTCTCAGTTCTGAGCGGGAAAATAGTGTTTCTCTATCAGCTTTCATTACTGACGACAGCACCTTTTCTTGAGTGGAGTTTGCAATGTAATGGAGTCATTTCTGGGAACTTTGAATTCTGCTACCCCCAATACCACACTAGACGATATGCGTCCAGCTCTGGTTGATCTACTCCCCAGTTTGGCCGCCCGGCAGCAAGCAATGTGGCAACAAGCCTCTTTTGCCGGTGTTGATTCCTCTGGTGGAAACGGTGTTGAATCAGATCGGTTGCAAACCGGCACTATCTCAGACGAACCAGAACATCTCGATGGAACTCCACAGGAATTACCACCGTTCGGTCCCCCACCTGTTTTGGTCTACGCCGTGGTGTTTGCACTGCTTGGAATGCTGCTGTGTCTGTTCATCGGTCTTGTCATGCAACCAGGTGGGTCTACCAGTGCTCTCTCTCACTATCATTGTGCCTCATCGAGTTTTGGGTTTGAGACCAATAGTTTCACGCCTGAACTCGAATTTTCGTTTTTCATCTCTTTAAAAGCCCCGTAAGTGATGAGCTAATTGTCGAGAAAGTAATTTGAACGTTTAGTATGTGAGAATTTATTCACAACAAACAGTTCACATTCACACGTTTTGCTGGCGTGAGTGAGCATTGAGGCGCATAGGACACCTTGGATGTTGAACTCCATTCAAATGATGTATGATTCCATTACCTGGATACCGAACCCCAACTGATTGGTTTTCACACCCCACTTCGCCGTTTTGTGGTTCCGGCTTTATCTGAATCTGGTTTTGAAGGGTCAAATAAAGTCTCTCTATTGTTGCCTGATCAGTAATCCGCCTACGACCAAAGCGTAAACTGATCTCTTTGCTGTAAAACAGTTCAACCATGATTAGTTTGGCCCACAGTTTGAACTCAGACATGTGTGTGATATAATATATAGTACTAGGCGGTAGATTTGATAATAACATTGAGTAATGAAGAAAACAAATTGATGATGCATAGTTCTGATGGCACTCGTTGGATCCTCAATAAAAAATGAGGTATACCTCCATGAGCAATGTACGAACGAAACCCTTAAACCCTAGCTCATCAAGAGCCTGAGGATTGACTGCCAGAAGCGTTTGCTAGGCAATTGAAGAGAGATGAAGAATAACGCGGCCATCAGTAATAATCACAATCTTTTCCGTTTGATTTGGAGTATGGGCTCAAAGAAAGTAGGCCTAGGTGATGTAATTAGGGATTCTGACGGCACACTGATTTATACTCAACAACGTCGTCTTGAACGATCAACAAAACATTGTAAGACAGTTCAGTTGACCCCTGGCGACCTCTCAATTCGTGGCATCATTCCTCCGTCTGTTCCACTTAGGCGCTTGGAGTGATATTCAAGATCGATATCTTATCCTGGATAACGGATTGACCGATCAATCAATCCATATATATTGACATTTATTGTGTTACTTGCCGCGGCTTACATATACCTGGATTTGGCAAACCTCATACTTTCAAAGACCCTTCAAACAATGGGCGTGGTATATAACCTTCAGTTTGACATTGACATTAGCTAATCATATAACAAGGCAATAAAAATAGTTACCCCTTACGTTCCATTCATTCGAACTGTTCTGCGGGATTCAAACCCGGAATCATGTCCATAAAATTGGACTGAAATCAAGCGCTAGGCTGACCGACCGACAACAAGTCAAGCTTGAATAACCTTTATACACCCGAAATGGGTTAAATTTCAGCATGTTCACAGAATAAAGGGGACTGAAGAAAAACACAGATGGTGAATTGATAACAGGTAGTCGAATGCAGAACATTACAATTTATTGCTATTAGAAGGATATTAGCTGCCTGATAGGGAATCATCCTACCGTCGGATGATTTGCAGGTTAGATTATAATCGTGTGGATCACTGTCCGCTTGATTCAAATTATATGTTATCCAATAAGCCAATGTGGTCGGCATGCCTTATACCACCGGCTTTGTAAAAAATATTTAGGAGAACTGGAAATTCTAGTTCTGTTGTTTCTGTTTTTCTATTTTGATCGTTCCAAATTTTTAACAACGGACTCTCTAGGTTGCACTGCTGAACACAAAGCCCTTCCTTTCAGTTCTCGTTGAATAAAGGTAATTTTATCTGCTAAGTGATCCACTAATAATAATTTAGTAGGGACTAGCCAGTTCATTTTGATGGGAGGGGGGGGGTTAATGAAAAGAAATTTGTAATGGCATTTCGTATTCGGAACTACTTCATTATGATTAATAGAGGTTTCAGATAGATAATGTTTGCATCACATTTTATATCCCCTAACTATTCATCCTATATTTTTTCGGTTGATCTCATCCAAAATCAAATTAAATACATAAGTAGGCATTTTGCTTTTTGGATGAATGAAAATACTCGAACCCTGACCTTTTGTCCCAATTATGGATCACGTCCTTCATTCTTCCAAATCCTGTTTCATTTCCTCTGAACTGCTTCCTTTCCTACGATGATTGGTTTGAATGCAACAGACCCTACACTGTCCTGGATCAAACTGAGCCGTTGTGAAGAAAATACGAATAACACGATGGGTAACTCAGGTGATGGTGACCGAATCGCTCTGGTGCCAAATCCTGCCCGTCTGTGTCATAACAGTCGCCTGTCTCGATGGTGTCGTGTGTTGCTGTTAATAGGCTATCTGTGTCTGAAAGCCGCGTACACATTCGGGGTCACATTGACCGCTCTGGTAATTGTGATTCGTTATGTAACACGGTAAGTTCCGCTGCCGTCTTATGATCTTTCAGTTGTATGAAAATTTATCTCTTTAGTATATCTGTTGCGTTCACTAATGTAATGTACCCATACGGTGTGGCTTTTGAACTAGACAAACGAGCATCTACCAGATAGTATGCCTTGCTACACGCATTCAATTTGGCTGTGATCTCCTTTGATAATCGCAGTTTCGTGTGAAAGGAAGGTGATTTGTTGGAATCAGAATAATAAACGTTCTTAACCCTTTTGATTAAAGCTCACTATTTTACTTGTGAGCGTGTTGTTATTGGACTAACTTCATCGGATCCACCGCGGTTGAAGCTATCTCTATCCACACGCATCTGCTTACATTCGTCATCGTCGATTTCCGTTGGGAAATCCTGCCGAAGACTGGAGTAATCAGCAGGAGCCTCCGGGAATTTCGTCACATGTTGCACACATTCTATCGTTCGTTTCTTGGCCCTGACCCCAGTGGGATGTTTTTCATGCACATTTATTCGGAACATCCTATTGGCTGCATGTTTTCCTTCAAATCCCCCCCCCCCCCG
>UZAN01044453.1:7865-36199 GCA_900618425.1 Echinostoma caproni | reverse complement strand
ATAGGATACCAGTGTGAAAATATCAAACTGTACTTATTCCGCTATTCTCTGAATGCCACGAACCACGAATAAATTGGTCAGCTATCGGACTGCAGTTACGTCTGAAATGAAACCTTTACGCGACCTGATAGGATCAAATGTCAGATGGATAAAGGTTAGAGTTGCCATGTATCAAGCACTTTGATAGAGTTCATCAGAATGTGCAAGTACACTAATACTTCACCTATTAGGATACAGGTCGTATTCATTTCTAGAAAAATCAGAAACTGTTGTGCGTTTAGTGGCATTTGAAGTTAATTGGCAATCATTCAAAAAGGTTCGAAAAATATTCCATTATCTGGTTAATATAATTGGGAACGAGGCAAAGCAAAAGCATGTTTGTGGGGTGGGGTTTTGGATCTCATGTATCAGGTGAGACGCTACTGTTGTGATTCTTCAAAAGCTCACCGCGCACATTTGCGCGGTGTGCGCAACCAGTTGAACTGGTAGAATAACTGACTCCATGATAAGATACATTGTACTTTGAATTCAAATTTATCCTTCTGCTGCTGATGACGATGACTCGGAGGATGATATTGATATGATGTTGACGATCATGATGATGATGATCGGATGATGCTGATGATGACTCGGATGATAAACCCTAGACGGTACTTGAAAACGTGTATCGTAGCTGCATTCATGAACCTCGTACACGATTACTAATTATCTAGTGCAAAATTCCACTTCATTGAATTAACAAACAACTTCTAGAAGGTCAGTTTTTCCGGTTCTGTAATCGTCATCAGCTCGCTAGAAGCTCATCTTGTTTTGAAAGATCGTTGCTTTGCATCTAGACCAAAGAAAATTCCAAGTACCCTATAACCTATTACGGTTCGTAGTATACAGAAATAATCCAAACAGTACACATTGCACAGTTCTAGCAGAGTCAAGAAGAATAGTGATGTCAGCACGCAATCCTTATCTCCACAATCCCGGTTATACTGGTTCTTTCTGATCAACAGTCCTTAATAAATTCAGTTTTGGTGTACACTTCGATCACCAGTTTGATGTTCGACTAATATATACAGACGTTTCGGCGACACTTTGATTTTTGAATTAGGCTGATAATTTCCCGAATGAAATCGATAATGTCGATTGTTTGCGATGAACACACCTGGTATTCGTATCCAAATAGATGTCCAGAGTGCTGAACGATGAAGATTTGTTCATCCATACACGACGACTAAGTCTGTTTGAAGCACTCAAATCACTGGAATTGGTGTATTTGCCTGTAACACTTAAGCGCTGTTGATCAGTAGCACTTCTTTCTGCGGATGTTGAGTGTGAACCGAACCAATGCCCCAGCGGCTCGACTGCCGTAGTATCCCTTAGTTTCTTTGTATCACTCGATATATGCATTATTTATTAACCGTTTTCTTACCCCCAAATTTTTTTGTAAAATGAAATGAGCAATAAGGAAAATAAAGGGATAAAATTCGTGGTAGAGAGAGAACCTGAATGCAGAGGTCCGCCTTTTACAAACATCATGATATTAGTTGAATCAAACGGTTTCGATCGGCGATGACACAGTCAAACAAATTGCAGGATTGCACAAGATCCAGCAAAGGAGTTGTGTTATTTGACCCTAATCTTCTCCGGAAGATGTAAAAATCGGTAATTTAGTTTTAAATTAGTGGACAATTAAGTAATAGCAATTTTTTCACCCCATATTTCACCTACTAACGGTCCTAAATCTAGTCTCAACAAAGGTTGTAGAGCATTAAAGAATGGGTTAACTCGTTTTGTTTAGAAAATTTTGGCAGGTAATTTCATTAGGAATCCCATTGTGATTGAAGCCTGTGAACTGCCCCCATCTGTGGTGCTGCATGACGTTATTCACATTCGTTAAGCTGAAAGGTTAGACCAACAGCTTGGATCGATCGAAGTGTTGGGTTGACTAGCTTTCTCATTTGCCCCCATCTCTGTGTATTAGCTCAGTGAGTAGAAACATGTGAAAGAACCTGAGCTTTGGCCCAGCGCGTAGATCAAAAGGTGTACCTGGGTATTTGCGTTAATAGTAATCTGTAATTTTAATAGAAATTAATTGTATGAATGTGATAAACGTTGTTTACAGTGATTTTCGTAGTGTATACAACCAAACATCAAAGAAGAATGGTATGCAATTAGCTTACATAAATTAAGGTGATTTGGGGGAGTTGCTATTGTCAACCCTCATCCCCGGGCGATCATGAATGGTATGTCCCGAAAGGAAAGAAAAAGCATTAGACCGAGCAAGACAGAATAGGCGATACAGATGCAGCTTCAGATGGTTTGACCATAGCCATCGGTCTAGTGGTACTTTAGCTGAACTCGTTGCAAACATCTGAGGAATCAGCTGGATGTGCAAAAGTCCTTCAACGATTTTGTTTTAATTTAATTATCTTCACCTTTCCGGTGCACGTGATACAGGTGAAATTTTGAATACTTGTGAGAAATAGGGTCGATTCGTAAGACCAACTTGTACTATAATTCCAGAAGACCGGTGCTGGCTTGAGGAGAACTGTTTATTACTAATCACAGTTAGAGTGTGGATAATGTGGTTTACATTTAACAATACATCTCATTGTGAACATGTCGTCAAAATCTGTTGCCATCAGCAAGATAATGAATGAAACAGTCCGCAGTTATCAATTCTAACGCAGCAATTCGCTCTAAGAGGTCCTGTACATTTTTGACCATTGAAAGAAACTTCCAACGGCATCCTTTTGCGTACTACTCACAATTGTGAGTAGCAACTCACAACATTTGTACGTAACAACGATGGACTTTATCGTAACCGATTACTAAGAAGTAGTCAATTGATAGGTATCATTAATACAAAGCCGTACAATAACTGACACTCGTAAGTTACGGATGCAGAGAATTGGCACAACGGGAGGAGGGGGGACTGAGAATGCAGATTCTCACCTGGGTTTTTGAGATTTGTTCAATTCAAAGTTGTCAAGACTGTGGTTCGATTTCAAAAAAGTGATATTTTCCTTTACTGAAATACCCTTACCTCAGAGGTCATTGAAAACACTGTTTTACGAGTCGACTATTGCAGACAAGCTCCACTGACCAGAAAAAATATGTTACATAATTCTTTCACTTGGAGATATGCGTGATCAACGCATCCCATCATAAGCACACGGACCAAGAATCAGTCAAATGAAATGCGGTTATCTGTCCGCGATGTGATCGTTCATGGAGCTTATTCGCGATCGGAAAATCGATGAGATATGATTTCGCTCACATGACCCATTCACGCGGATCTCAAATCAATCATTGTTTTGGTTTCGAAGGTTCTGTTCTCCGAGCCTTCGAATGAGTAGGTCATAACAAAAATAGGTGACATCCATCGATTGGTAGGAACATGTTCGCGCATGTGATACTGTCCGAAATATGGGACAAAAATCACCACGACGATTTTCTTCTGTTCAGTGTCGGATCAAACTGCAACTGCAAGATGAACGCTTACTGGCCTTGTCATTTGACAAGCAATGTAAAACAGTGACTGGTAGGATCTGTTACATGGTTTTAATTCACAAAGCACGAGAAAGAAAATATTTGTCTGCTTTTAGCATAAACTTATTAGTAGCGGATCGTTTCTTTTACGGCTCATTATTAAATAGTGCTAACCTTTGTTCTCTCCTTTCACTATATTCAGTCTACAACGGAACATTTATTCACTCATTAAACCCCCACCCTCGCGGACGGAAACAAGATTTCTTCTACTAAACGATATTTTCAGGATCAATCAGTCGTGGATCTTTTTTCATCGAAATGAATATTCGCGATTTAGTTCTCTGTTAGGTAACGATATATCAGATGTAGTGCGTGGATCTTAGAGATCTTTTTCAATCGGAAGGTGATTTTTGGAGAGAGAGAGAGAGAAAGAAAGCTAAAAACTCAAATTCTGTTGCGTTGCAAAACCGGATATCAACTGCAAAGTTTTCCGTTGATCCCATTAACAGCAGTACTGTTCCTTGCGCGAGGAACGCCTTTTAGACCACTCAAAAATTATATATGAAACTGAAACCATCTTGTTATACATGTCACAACCTTTAAGTTTTCTCGTTACAATCCGAAGGTTCGGCGTACGTTTTATCAACCTTTTCCGAGCATATTCTACCGAAATTCTTCCCAGCATTTAAATCATCCCGCTATTCATAGAGTATGTGTGTGTATCCGGGCGGGGGACAGTTGTTCCGAAAGACTCAAATGTTTATCAGAGAATTTCTATTGTGCACATGTTCTGATTAGTCGGATGTTCGAATATTACGGAACAAATGCGCTTCATGCACGGTGAAACAGAGCTCAGGCATTCTTGTATATTCAAGGCAAATGTTTTGTTCGGTTTCTTCACTTCGAGCATGATTGATCTAGGTGAAATGGGTACCGTAAAAGGCGATGAAATGTGTAAATTTAAGACTATGATCATGGTCACGCGAATCCATTACAACTCACTAGCCATTTCGGGTAAAATTGGCTACCATAAACCAAGGTGAGGTGCGGTACCGGAATATATCACCTACCTGTTTATCATCCGGAAAGTAATTCAAGATCTACCATGAAATACACTCAAACCGTACAATTTTATTTGGTCGGCATTTCTATTTGAAAGAAAATTCATGTATTTGTGTGACCATGGCTATGCATCAACTCAACATGATAATCTTTTTCAGTACATCTGCAGCAGAAGTCATCATCCTTGATCCATTAACCCAAGTCGTATTATGATTGCGAACAGCTGTGCCGGTCTCAGTGTCCATTAGCCACAATCTACTGATATACTGCATTCCAGGCCGTATCGATCGTCTCATCTCTTTTGAACGAGAGCGCGGATTGGTTCTTACCTCTTAACATTCGGACTTATGTCAATTTTTGCTTTGTATTTCCAATAGAACGTATGTATGTTTAACTGAAACTTTCAAGCAACAAAGATGCGGACCAAAATTGAACATTGTGAAACGGTCGCGAATGAACTGCGGAATGTAATTGGTGGTTCAGCTGTGGCACCAAAGCGCTTCCGTAAGCGGATAATCGAGATGAAATTAGTTGTTAGTTGCAGCGTGTTAATAGAATAGGACTTACCTGCCGATAGATCGGTATGTAATCGATGGGTGCTTTCAGACGTAACAGTGGTTTACGAACGTCACCCGGGCAACAAATATTTCCTCTTAATTTGAACAAGCAAGAACATTCGAGAGACACGGTTGATCATTTGGAGACCACCGCCCAACTCCTTATATGAGGTCTTCTATAGACGAGGAAGAATCCCAGGTACTTTGTTTGCATGACTGAGCCTGCTAACTAGCTTTCTGTTAATCTGCACATTTTCAGACAAAGGGAGTGATACTTTGGGTTAACGATCGCTTGGAGGTATTTTGCAAGGTTGAGAGCACATGAGTTGAGGCGCCTTACAGCTGTGGTCATGGCTTCTTCTACCTTTCTACCTCTTTTCTCTCTGGATATGACTTTTATCGTCATAACAAAAGCCTCCTTAACCCTTATAGTTCCATCGTCATTCACTTAACCTCCTTTGCAATCGGAGAGCTGGAGACCGGGAAACTACTAGGGAGTTCGCTACTATTGTGGCCCATGTAACTGGTTCCTCACAGCCCACCATGGCTTCCTTTTTCGCACTGGTAGCTGCAACTAAGTTCCTTAGTTGCGGTGCTCTATCCCGCTTGTGCAGTGAGTTAGACCAAACCTTGTGAACCGCGGTATTACTCTCATGAGACCTCTTTTGTAGGCCCTCTCCTACACGTGGTTTTGAAGGTATTTTTGGTGTGGAGTTACTCAAAGGCTCTCCAGTCCTGGGCTCGCAAAGCGTTACGTCTTCTGGTGTGATGAGCGCTTACATGGGGCCCTGATAGGTCTATTGGGGATGACTATTGTGCAACCCCGAATGAGATCCTCGATCGTTGAAGCTCTTGATAGTAGATCTCTTCTATTTTTGTTCAGAAACACTGCTTAAAGAGGCCTTGGACCACGTGAGTTATCATACGCTGCATGAGTAGCGCGCCAATTAGCATGTGAGAGAAAATCACCCAAATAAAAACTGTACTGACCGCAGTATGTGAGAAAACTGGAACGAAGGAAGAAATTAACAACGTGTGAGAAACAGGTGTATTTTTGGAGGTAAACATCACGAATCACTAGTGATTTCCCTTGGGTCGAAAGATAAGTGGGAATTTCCATGTTTTTTCTGCCCAGTGCAAGTGGTTCGTTTCGGAGCAGTTCTCACTGATGTCTTTTCGCGGAGCCGATAGGCAAGCAGTCAGGAAGGATACTGAACGCTTTCATGAGAAGCAAGTCATCGCACGGCTCCCAGGCATACAGCTAGAATCTATGTATCCAAGGGGTTTCCAAGTTGAAAACTGTAATTTAGCACCGGGACATAGAACAGAATTCAAATGTTATATTTTTGGCGGGAAACGCCGGAGTATGGTGCACCTGGTTTTGTTTTTCTGGAAACAAATGCACTGGGATGGGTGCGAACTGAAATGCGTAACAAATAAAATGATGAATCAATACTGCAATATAAATTGCCAAACCGGAAGGGGAAAAGTCCAGGGGGTAGGATAATGTGATTAAAGATGCACGCAGGTATTTTTTTAGTTTCTCTCTATAAATAGCTCTGATGAGGAGGGTAATGAAAAATGGGAAAATTATTCTCAATGTACCACAGAGTTGACGCATCAGTGAGTCACGCGGTCATTCAGTTTCAGATTAGCGTTGTTATTTTTAAAAATTTCTGAAGAACATTAGAAATAAGCGTAAATCATGCGCAATCAGAGTGAAAATGCAGGTTGAGACTACGGTCTATAGACTTTCACCTTGGCTGAATGGAGTTTCGCTACATCAGAAATGGACACTGCCGAAAAGCATTTATTCCGCTTCCGAAAGTTGATTTTGGCGACAAACACAGACGGCCAGTTAGTGGATAAAAATGATAATGCACTAACAGGACACGCATCGACGGAGCCTGAAAAGGCGATACAAAGGCGCCATCCTTGCTCTATTCACGTTTGTACACAAATGCATTGCAGCGGGTCTTGTGGACGAGGATAGACAGGAAAACCGATAGCTCACCTATAAAACGAAAAAGGGAACGTTAAGTGGCAAACTTATCGTGATCTATAAGTCATGCAGGTGGACTGCTCTGAGCGATGGAATGAGCATGGGATGAGCCTGATCCTGGTGGGGGGGGGGTGAGTTGGGGTGGTACTGAGGCTACCCAAAACAAAATGATTCGGTAGAGGACCAATGGCTAGTAAGATATCTACAGTTGAAACACAAGAAGACATTGGTTCACCCTCTAGTGAGCTCTGAGCGCAATGCTTAGTTCTTAAACTGAAAAACACAACGTCTGTAACTGACTCTTACTCTCTCTCACAATTTGATTCCAACTTTCCACCAATGGTAACAGTGTCGCATGCGAAGGTGTCACATCTGTCCCACACATAATTAACCTACGGAAAATTGTCGCGATTGTCTGTTGGACTGTATCACTACGGAGCTCAGCAGTTGCGCATGTCTTAGCAACAGTGCTAAATAGTTCAAAAGCCACATTGGGTCAATAGAAATGTGGATTCGGAGTTTTCAACAGCTCTGTGGAAAACGTATCTATTTCCGCATTTCGGTGAAAAGATACTGATGATAAGCTTTTCTATCACAATATACTTTAAACATATTATGTGGTTTATCATCGACAACCCGATCAACTCAAATGTTCACCTTTGGTCCATTGCTAGCAAAAATGTTTGCGAACTTTCTGGTGATCACCCGTATGTTTTGCTGGAATGGGCCTATCATCACGTCTCTGAGGTCATCAATTTGGGCACATAAATATCCACCGCACGGAGGATATAAACGCAAAACTGGTTGGGGTGCGGGGGCACATACGAAAACGGTTCAAGTAACATGGATATTGTATCAACCCCATTCTGGAAGGGGTAGAAGTTAATCAAAATTTCGCCCCTGTTTTACAATAAGCAGTTACTGTCTTTTAACTGTGGAAATGTTATGCGTTCATGCGTGATTTTAAATGTATGCGTGCATTCAGGTCGAATGCATTCAACCAGCTACGCAAACTTGTCCCGATGTACGGATGTCCGGATAACGGAAGAATACAAATAAAAATGGTTGGTTGATTTCTATGTATGGGATCAAGTCCCTGTGGTACACACGCACAAACGTTTCACACATGGGGGAATTCATGAAAGTGGCCCACAGAAATTGCCGAAAAACAGCCACGAAGAGATTAAGCAAATCAAGGTTCAGAGTTATACAGGAAAAATTAGCCGATAGACTAACGTTTCAACCGTTCTCAACGCAATACGTAAAACATCCCGAGCTCATAATACATCATTAAGTTAACAAAACTGAATAATTTTAACTCGGCCGTAGTTAGTTGCCACCAGTCACTTGGTAGTGTACAATACATAACGGCATTCAGTGAACGGATTTCGGATCAACCAAACGGGGTTCAAACACGCCAGATACTACTTTCGTGCTCAGGTCCAGAGTTGGGCGATCGGGAAAATCATTTGAACGGTGACGATAGACTGTGATGTGCATTCGATTAGCGCACGATGTTAACCCGGAGCCTTGGTTTGTACCGGTTCATTGGGTACACTGTTCCATTGATTACTCCCGAGAGATCATTGTCACCTACTGGTCAGGGTTGTTAGGCAACAAAATATCTATTAACCGATAAGTTTGAAACCAGGCACTATCGGGCATTTCTCCTTGTCGAACACTAACATCATGGTGACGGGACATCGCGAGCAGAAATAAATCAACAGATCAGTATTATACTCTGCACAATCCAACTTCCATTCCCCAAACCATGATTATCGGAACAGACTAAGCCATTAGCGTTGGGATAATTAACGAACATTGCATGACTTCGACTATTACAACTGTTTCTACAAAACATTTTTTCCCAATATTATTCCCGTTCCTCTTCGTTTTTACCGATTGCAATGGGAATTCCAAGAAACCATTTTAAATAATAGTCATTATATTTATTTTTCCCCTTTCATTTATTACATAATTCTGAGATTAACAATTTAGTGTGCAGAGACAGGGCAAACGAGCTTGCAAGTATTGCCAAAATGTTTCTACCCGGGTGTAACTTACTAGCAGAACAAACCCAAGGACCGCTTTGAGGCTGTCGTTGACGGTACAAACATACTACTATTAGCATTGTGTCCAAAGGACTACCCGGGCAATCTTGGTGTTTGTTGTTATATTTTACAATAACCTGGATGTCAGACAGGGACAATGCGCTATTCAAAACAGAAAAACTTTGACACCACTTCGTAGCTCGTTTACCCATCGCACGAATCAGCCCATCGAATCCATGGGGATTTGCATCAAGACAAGAAGGGTTGCACATCTGTTCAGTCAAC
Source organism: Echinostoma caproni (assembly GCA_900618425.1). Lineage (NCBI taxonomy): Eukaryota > Metazoa > Platyhelminthes > Trematoda > Plagiorchiida > Echinostomatidae > Echinostoma > Echinostoma caproni. The sequence continues at coordinate 26,756 of UZAN01044453.1, read as the reverse complement.
TGCTTGGAGGCCTCAGGTTGGATGTCAGCACTGAAATACAGGTCAAAACGGCATGACAAAGCGCTCATTATTATCACTCGTCGAGAATTTCACATACTCGTCCATGTATCAGTGATAATTGTAATAATTTTTGTACAAGAATAACAATAATCCGGTTCATTATTACCAGATCATCATCATCATCATCATCATCATCATCATCATCATCATCATCATCATCATCATCATCATTGTTATCGAAATCGTCCAGAATTGGCCAGAGACTTTGTATACCCTAGAAAACAGCTCACACATTCCCCTAAAAATAGGGTTATATTGGTTTTTTACAGAGTGCATAGTTCTACCCTACTCTATGTGCCGAATCCGCCCAGGACGGACGCGTTTAAGGTTGTAATGTGAAAGCTGTTGATATTAGTTGTTCCCACTGGTTTGGGAACGCATAGGTGGGCTCACTCGCTTAGATTTACCAGCCACAACTGAACGGTTTGTGGGGGTAGGAAGGTGCATGCTGTTGTGAATGAGTGAGTGAATGGACGGATGAATCTGAGTTTGTAGAAGGAGGGTAAGTCATTCTATTCTCAACAGATGAACTTGGTAGGATCGGTGTTCCTAATAACTGTTTATGGCACACAAAATATGGTCGTGCATAGTGAAACGGAGTCGTGAACAGAAAAGCTGGGAAGCACTGCTGGACAGCTGTTTTAATTTGTTTGGGTTTCGTCCACAGTGTGAATCAATCCATTGACTCAGTTGTGTCCAATGAACTCATACCCTGTGAAGTAATTGTTGAGATGCGTGTGCTATGATGCGCATAAAAAAGCTCGCAGGGATCTTTTGTGCTATTTTATCTTGTGTAAAGACAAAATGAAAAGCACTCTGATCAGCTGCCCAGTGACCGAGTATGCAGTATGCTTGCGTTCTGCCTGTGAGTTCCAGGGTTCTCGATCCCCAGTTAGCTCGATGGATTCGTACGAGTGATGAGGCTCAATCAGATCGGAAAATACTGTCCACTAGTGCCTCCTGGCATTCCAGCTCCATTTTCATAGCTTTATACATGACTAAGTTCTCCATACGTATGCTCGACTACTCTCGTGTGAGCATCAATTAGTGTACGATAAATTAATGATTGAGCTTTCACACAGTGATTGGATCTGAGAGAAGAGAACGCTGGGTGATAACGCGTAGTTAACTCCAAAGGCGTAGGATGTGTTGCTCAATTCCAGGAACCAAATGAAGCAAATGGATGACTGTTGTTTGTGTTCTACTTTGATTAGGTGAACATTTTGATGAGTTAATCTTTCTTTTTCTCTACATAACGAATCAGTGCCCGATGACGGTTGTAAGAACATAGTTTACCCTATCACTGTTTTCGTGGATGAGTAAATACATAATCAATCTGGCAAGCTTTGGGGACCATAAAAATGATTCTCATGGTAAAAACCATCTCCTTCCTATATCAGATCATCATAGCATTCTTCACTGTTTTATCATTCGTTAACCACCTGCATCAACATCGTTGGTCATTTGGTATAGGTTACCATCACCCCGTCAGAGTTTGTGGTTCGAACTCACGTGACTGTGATCAAGGTGGCTGTTTTACTATAGTTGTTTGTACGGGATCGTTGTGTAGTTGTTGAATGATTAACCCAGTGTCCGAATGCAGCAACTAACAAATCGATATTCTAAATTTTACTGAACATTGTCAGAATATACTACCATGATACACTTCAAGAAAAACACACGGTGGTGAATACGCTCAAGTTCACGGTGATTCATGTGCAGACTAGTACATCGCAATTTATGTCCAAAATGTTCACTATCGAGGGGACGGGGTTCGGAGAAATCCTGACAACTTGGGAAGAAAATTTCAAGTGGGAATTCGTCGTGTATGTGGCGAATGAAGCGTGAACTGAAAAGCTAGGAAGCACTGGACAGCTGTTTCGACAGCTGGTTGGGTCTCATCAGCAGTGCGAATCCGTCGACCAAACTGGGGATCAAACCCGGGACTTCATGGGCAGAATGCGGATTGCGGCTCGATGACCGGACGATGATCACACTATGGCCATCACAAATACGAATTGATTCGGGTCGTTAGGGTCGGGTGGGGAGTGATAACCGCGTGTGTAAGGTACTGGTCATGGAGCACAGCCGCGGAGAAAGTATTTCTCGCAGCAGAACGTTACATTATGTTCATCTCCGGGGTTTTAAACTTAAAAATAAATTGTTTGTTTCTCCAGTCTTTTTCTGTGAATACCTGTCCTTGTGGGGTAAATTGTATTGGTCATGAGCATCACCCGCTCGGTTAGAAACGGGGGGTGTGTGATTAGGGCTATCAACAGTTGGATCGTTTCACACCTGGTGGAGTCAAATCACACGGTTGATGTGGCGCAGGCGTTTAAACCCCCTCTACTTGGTTTGCAGTTGTCAATCTAAGAGGATAAAAAGTCGCATCTTGACCACAACGGAAACGATCGGAGTCCTACATACACCCCACCCCAATTGTCCTCAGAACAATTTGTTAGAACATTCAGCATTCCCCGATCAATATCACACATGGCACTTATCCCCTACCAGTCCCTCATGGTTCGAAAAACTCGTGATTTCCGAAGTGTGAGAAACATCCAATCATTGAACCGGAATGTTGATTACTTTTATTCTCAATTTGTCATGATTTCTCACACACACAAATCTCATCCATCCGTCCATCGATGCTTACATACATACATACATACATACATACATACATACATACATACATACATACATACATACATACATACATACATACATACATACATACATACATACATACATACATACATACATACATACGTACATACATACATACATACATACATACATACATACATACATACATACATACATACATACACATACATACATACATACATACATACATACATACATACATACATACATACATACATACATATCCTGAATATATTGAAATACCACTAAATGTAGAGCAAACTAGTATTAAATCTGCTGAAAAATTATTGAAAATCGGTTCTCTTAGCGAAATGGGATTCAGTATGAAATCTACACGCGAGGTGCGCAGCGTCAACTGGCTACGTTTGTGTATCAGCAACCAAGAGGATACCTGCCAACAGTTAAATAGACTCACCAGCAAAAAGGCAGCATTGTATAACGTAATGGGTGAGCACTGGAACAGGCTCCAGACAGACCAAAGTGGAACAATGAACAAAATGCACGAATCAGCAAGCGGACCCTATTCGCACCGACAAATTGGATCATGTAGGGATATCAAATGGCGCAACCCAAAGCAAGGATAGTTGGTATGAGTGACTGAAGTAGTCAGAAACGTCCTTTGAATCACAGGGAAAGTTTTCCCCTTCGGTTCGTCAATCAGACACGGTTCCCTGTCATGATAACTCCTGTTTTCCTGTGATACTCTCTAAGTACCATCCGTATTTTTAGGAGGTTGCGCAGTCGGATATGCTAGTTGCCGTCGTTGGCTATCATAAAACATGTTTTCCTCACTTCTCGAACTAGCATTTCAACTGCTGTGCTTAGTGAAACCAACTGAAATGGCCGGGGCCTCATTCCAAATTTTTTGAGTAAACCTCTCTTTCGAGGATTGTCATTATTCAATGATGACACCAAATCGACTATCTTCTAGAGGAACCATCGTGGTCAGAACGGTTCCCACCTAGTCTCCCCGTTCAAACAAGCGTGAGTACTGGGGACAGCATTTTTCATGGGAAGGGTCAGTGTAAGGCTTGAGAACTGAGCAAGTAATATTTGATCTTGAGTGCTTATAACTCACTGACCTTTTTGGGGTCGTGGCGTTCTGATCTCTTTGCCCTGCAAATTCACCTTTAATCTCGGCGCAGTTTTAGTGTTCCGTAGAGCGCAAACTGTGCAACCGATAAGTACCAAGTATTGTGGCNCTATGTTCTGTATCCTAATCCACCTATCCCCTTCACTGTCATTGTTGTTGCGTTGGCACCATGCTTGTTTTCATGCCGGTTGTAAATATATATATATATGTTACCTAACACTGGAGTGCAATTTTAGTGTTCCGTAGAGCGCAAACTGTGCAACCGATAAGTACCAAGTATTGTGGCTTTGATGGTCCTGTTACATCTACAGAAGTTGCGTGAAACTGGACAAAAATCAATTAGAAAATGTTATCAATTCATGCAAATTCGAAAATGACTGTTCACTATTCCGGTCTTCCGTCTTCAAACTTCATTGGTATTGTTCATCACTCGACAGTTTCAATTATCTGACCACGAGAGGACGAAATATCTGGCATTGAAACTTGATATTCACCATGTTCCTGGTGGGTGATTCTGATTCGATCAAATTCAGTGTTCAACAGTGATAGATTCACTCACTCTTCCAGGCACCTCACCGGTTTTCTCTTCTTCGCCCATGTATTTAGTCTAAGCCCCCCCCCTCCTTGCCTTAATATCAATCTGTGAACTAAACAGCACAAATGTACGTCCTAAAAGCCAGGCTTTGGTTTTATCCGATCAGAAAGAGTGTTTAAAAAATGACCAAACAACCGACGCGGGGGAAACAAACCAAGCCGGAAAAGATTCTCAAGACCATGGCACAGAGCAAACCTAAACTGAAAATTGAGTTAGTCCGCGTCCACGTGTGCGCATTGACTAGGACCAGAAGCCAAATTATCTCAAGGGGATTATTGGTGTAAAGTGTTGTCGTTCCTTTAAGCACTCACGTTCTATAGCACCGGAGTGACACATCGTTCGAAAGTACAAGACTCAATGAAGGTTTCATTTTGATAGATAAGTGGTTTTAAGGATTGTTACGAGTATCAGTTCTCTCTCATTTTGACAACAGCCTTCCAGGGTTACGACTCCGTTGGAAACATTCACNTTTGGTTTTATCCGATCAGAAAGAGTGTTTAAAAAATGACCAAACAACCGACGCGTGGGAAACAAAGCAAGTCCGAAAGTATTGTCAATAAGGGTTTCATTTCGGTGGATAAAAAGGTTTTAAGGGTTGATAAGCATATGAATTAGAAATGTTCCTCAAAGGTAGGTTGGTGTTTACAGATTTGTGTAGTTTTATCAACAGGAATTATGCGGAAATTCATCTTTGGAAAAATTTCATAGGAGGATGAGTTGGGCAAACACATTCGATGTCACTACTTGGGAATAGAATTCTCTTGGGAAAATAAAATAAAATCACGAAATTACAGAATACTAGAAACGATTTAATCACCAGACAGGGAATCGGATTCACCACGATCACATATGTGTTTGTCACTCGTCCAATCACCGAGATTACTCGTGACACGGTGTGTGTTGGGGGTTGGTGACGGAAGCCTTAACGCTCGCATACATTATTTTAGGCACCCAGAGAGGGGATTGTGCAAACGACAGCTCACCGCTTCTACTGTGGCCAGCATCCGGCAGTGAACCTGCCTCGATAATCGCCCGTGAACTTCGTACATTTGGCGGACAGCATCGGTCACGTCCACAGCGTGATTTATTTCAGCTAGGTCTGAAACCGCTGAACTGATGAGGTACTTATTCGTTCCGGTGTTCATCCTCGCGAGGTGGTGTTTGTTGTGCTGTTTAACGCATTTGTTCGATAACATTTGTATTCATTGCCCCCTTGAACGCGCAACATCAATACTCGATACACACACACAGACAGACATACACGCACGTGACATGGACGTTCGTCACATGCAACCTTGAAAACATTGACCAATCAGACTGCACCACGTGTATGCTTGGTATTGATTGGATGACTGCAGATTACTTGTACGACCAGTACCGGCTGAGGACATGCTTCTGCTAATTTTCATGAATCACGTTGCTACCGTTCTCTGCTAATTAAAAAGGATTTACTTACGTGTATATTACGAGTTCTACTGAATACAACAGTGTTCAAGACATCCTTTCGGACAATCGCCTGACCGCGCGGCCTATGTATGTTGTTCCACGGTAACAAGTAAATTAGTATACGCAGAATGAGACCTTATAGTGGGGGAATTCTGTCCTTCAGTGGCAAACACATAAATGTTTTGGACATGAAGAACTCACGAAGCTTGGGTGCATAGAAAGTCTCATCGGTTGCGTTGAATAATCTTCTTTATATGATCTCAGCTGATGTGTACCCTTTGAACGGCAAAAATGTCCACCATTTTTCTTTTGTAAATAGTTTTCCATGCAGTGAATAATTTTGTTGACTGAACGTTCCGGATACCCGTTACGTGCAAAGATCGATCTTATGACACGGAGCTGTTCTTCTAGCGTGTCCTCACTGCAGACCGTTATTGCCCTGTCCTCTAGGCAACGAACCAGATTCATTTGTACCTTAAACAGCACAAAACTTCGGAAATAGATGTCTTTCTAATTTTCTCCTCTGCAACGAATCATCTGATCGTCCGGTAATTTAAACATCTAGAAACGGTTACTTTTGGTTACACTCCATTTCTAAAGTAAATGATATGTTGGGATACGCATTGTTGAACCCGTTTAATAGCTCCGTTGTGTTCGGTGTTGTACTGATAACACAATGAATGTCATCTATGTACTGTGTGTATAGTACACAGTCTTAAATGGATGACTGTAATTGAGTGTTTCCAAGTTTCGCCATGAACAAGTCCGCGAAAAGTAGTCCCAACGCAGACCCCACAGCCCATCTCATCGTTAAACTTGGACTGAACATAAAGAAATAAAGTAGTTGTTTTAGGTCATCCAAAGGGGGCTGGGCTGTACATTAATAGTTGGCACGTAACTGCACAGATATTCAACCGTTTCGCTGATGGGAACATTTGTGAGCAATAAGCTGACGTCCAGCGAGAGCATTGTTCCATCGAAAAAGTTTGTCACGAATTTTGTTCACAAAAGGAAATGTATTTTGCCAACCTTACGCGAACAGGATCTAATAATTTGACCAGCCATTTTACCACGGCATGGTATGGTGAGTTGCACATATCCAAAGACGTTCTCTATGGTATTCCATTTTTGTGTACTTTTGGCAATCCATACAACCTCGGAATAACCGTCCCGGTTGGTCTGATACGTTCGAACCTGAACACATCAATGACTCCCCTCTGTTTTAAGCATCGCAAAATATTGGAGAGCGCCCGTTTTGTTTAGGCGGTCTTATCCTTTTCCGTCTACTTGGTGAATTTCGACCGATCACTCAATATGGTATTCATCCTGTCTATGTAGTCCATTAGATTTAGCAGCACGATTCCCGTCCGACAAATCCTTATTTTTCTGAAGGTCTAGTAATCGTCTGATGTGTTCTGCAGCCACCAGTCCATTTGTTTTCAGCTTCACATTCTGATGCTGGTAGCAAACATTCACTAAGGTAAATTTGAGCCTTTCCAACTCCAATGATGAGAAGGGAACCAGGTCAGAAGGTTGTGCATATAGGTTTTCTAATTTCACCTCCAGATCTAAATGGTTTGATTTTCTATTCGGACCACAAAACTTTGGTCCCAATGATAACACTTCTAACAGCATTTTGTCCAAATTTACGCTTCATAGGATAGTAAGCGCTAAAGATTCCCTGGCACACTCCTCACCAAAAGTAATCTCAATGATAGGGTGAGTGGACAAATAATCATGTGATCATGGTGAATCCGATTTCCGGTCTCATGATGAAATTGTTTTTAGTAATATGTAATGTTGTGATTGAACTGTCCAAATTACAGGTTGAGTGTATCGCATCGGATAAGAGTACAGTCTGGCTATTGTTGTTGTTCTTGTTGTTTACCCTTGTCCTAATCAGAAAACCAAGGGATACCAAGGCCACGTTAGACATGCTGAACGCCACCCGCTCCCCCACCCCGAAGAGGCCTCAGTGAATGAGCACTGCTGATGAATAACAGCGAACTGAATGCGAACGGAAATCAAACTCAGGCTTGTTTGGGTACACTTAACCCAACTTGCATCGAAGACCTGATGTGGTTAGATGCCCTTTATTGCAATCAACCTTTGGGTGAAATCTCTGCTTTCATCGCTGTCTGATCAAACGTAATGACTGAATGTCATCATGAATGGCATTAGAACGAACTTAAATCAATAATTCCCGTCTGCGCTGATGTGAGCTGGTTGATACAGTTGCGAAAAGTGTGACAAGTCTGGATTTCATTATGGCAGAGCGCTGTTGAGATCGAACTCGAAGTCTATCGAGCTCCCTAAAGATGAGGATTCTGACTGGATCATTGGAATGTTTTACATGGAAACCACTTTTAAAAGGTGATCAGGCAAGTCAATGATAGCCTCCGATGCCGAACAAGATGAATGAAGAAACTGGTTTCGAAGTAAAGGATGTATATACTCTTGTTGTCCAGTGATCAATCGACTATCGAGCTCAGTATCAACACCTGAGGACCGAAATTGGTAAGGATGATGAAAAAACCCTCGTACAATAAACCCATAATCTATACACAAGTTTGCATTCTAATAGGCGAGAAACGAGTTTAGAATCTAGTAGTTTTGGCTAATGCCTCTGCGCATTGATACGGTTAGTGGTCCAATTGTTGTGTGGTTAGAACACACTTTGACCAATGATCATGCATACTACAACGTGCCGATCTGCGCATTAGGAACGTGTCCATAACAGCTCCGAACAGACAAATAAAACTTGACGACTAATTGGTTTCTCCCATACATTCAATCTCATTTCGATCATTAGTCTTTCTGTTGTTTAGAAAAGACGAACAAGCAGGAGACACTGTCCGACGATGAAACGTAGACAACAGGTACTGATTGGGGGATACCCAAAAACCCGATGTGTGTATGTCTGACTCGTTCATCAATCGATCCTGGACATCTGCCAAGGTGTGAACAATACGTTTGAATTCTCCCACCGTTGGAGCTTGACAAATGAGCTGTGCGGCTGCATTCGAGGTGAAACACCACAGACAAGATACGGTTGACAAACAATGTGGTATTTGCGTGAAATTAGCCGATGCAAGGGTAATAGCTCAAGTGAACGCAGATTGTTTGACGTCTAGCTGGCGCGAATTATCTAATATCAATGAGATGATTATGCAAAATTAATGAACATCAAATAGATATGAATAAACAATGGAAATGCATATTTGTTTATGCGAATCTGTCCTCGAGTGGCCTGTGCATAGGTTGTCAATTACCCCTATGGGATGTGTGCATGCGTACATATATTTGTGCATGTCTACAATTCGCATTTATTCTGATGCGCAGCAGATATCTCGGTGATGAATGAAACCGCTTTTGTCCGTTGGTATATGTGCATTTTGACTGAATAAATGCCAAACGGTATTTAAAAGGTTCCATAAAAAGTGAGCTTCGCCCGTCCAGAGAATACGGGCATTCTCAAACGAAAAAAACAATCGGGTAGAGAGGAACAAAGGGTACTACCTTTAATGTAGTTCAGCGAAATTTGTGAATCTGTTTCATATCTTTTGTTCATATTTACGGTTTCAACCCAGAGATTTAAGTCATCCGATCGCACTGGTAGACGGTATTTTGACGATTGGTTTTGCCGAGTTGACTCACTACGGGGGTGATCGAAATGCTGCACTCCTTTGCTTGCTCTTTCTGTTTCACGAGCGAATGGAACTAGCGTGCCCCACAAAATACCACATGTTGTAGGCGTCAGGGCGCCATTTATCTCTCGATAGTTGAATCAATCACCCACTTGTAGTTAGCGGGTTACTATGACAAAAAGGACACATTAAATTGGAAAACTTATAAAACAGCTCAATTAACATATGTGAAACAAAAAGTATCATAATGCGGGCGGCAGGTCTTGCAGTGGTTTGTCATAGAGGCGGTGATGGTCCAGCGGTGAATGTCAGCAAATTATCGACACGGTAGATGCGTGTTTTAATCTCGCCATACCGTCCCATTCTGTATTTTATGACATTCCTTTGAATAGCCGTTTCCCCTGTTCCTGAAAATTGGCTAATTATATACATATTCAATACAAAGAAGTAAAATGAAGGAAACAGAAGAACAACAAAATGACAGCGATTCATACTTGTATAAGGTTGACACCGGAAAATGGTACTATGATAGACTGGTAGTCATTCGAGTGGGCAATACACTGAAGGGCCATTTTAATATAATCCGCTGTAGAGTCTCACAAAACATGTCCAGAATGGGGTCCAAGTGAGAAATGAGTTACGGACTGAGATCCGTCATAACAGAAGAATGAAAATGAACCAGTCAGTTGTGAGGATCAGACAACCACGAGCGCACAGAATCAGTACGAGGTAAAACAGACAGATCATCGTCGGAAATCGACAGAGGGATGGGCAGGGGTCGGAAAGTGAATAAATAGAAACCGGTGACAGGCTTGTGTTTTCAAGCTCTATTTTACTGGTTTGTTAGCTCACTCGATCAATACAAATCGCGTTTTAGGGAACTGGTTTGTGAGCACAATTTTTGTTTACCCATACATCCATACGAGTAGAAAAATCCCTTGTTCGTCCATCACAGAGCTATATTTCGTATCAAAGGTTTGTCAAGTTATACACAGTGTTTCAACCAAAAAGATCACCATGCTGCAATATTGGCAATAAAAGGTAAAACAGGAAAGAGTGAGTCTGTATAAATTGGAATCAACTTTTAAGTGTAGAAGAGTTGCCGAACAGGTTTCGGGGTACGCTAAACGCGTGTGAGATGCAGATGATCAAGGAAGGAGAATGTGAACTGTAATCTATTTCTAACAAGGCTCAGTGATTACAACTCACAGATCAGCAGTCGAGTACAGCCCAAAAATCATAAGGGTCCCTATAATCGGACTGTAAGGATGGAACTCAGCCGATCCCACTGGAGAGCGATGCTTTTCTACGACTACAAATATAATTTAAAGTAGCAGAGGAATGTTGATGGTTTGCAAGCTGCCTCCAACGAGCACAGTGTTTGAGTAATGAATGATGAGACACGGTGTGGTCGACCTCTGGAGGCCATCCGAGAGAACAAAATTGCTGATGTGCATGCGATAGTGAAGGAGGACGCGTCAGTGACAGAGACAGAGCTGGTGGAAGCCCTCGGGATCAATCCACGCCATCCCGCATGAGGAGCTCAGTGTCAGAATGGTTTGTGGACCCTGGGTACCCCATCAGCTCAGGGAGAAACAGAAAGAAGTTTGGATGAACTGCTGTCTCATCATGCTTTCCAGGTTTGATGATGGACGTTCCGATGCAGTTTGGGAGATCATCAGTGGTGTTGAGACCGTGGTGTACAGTTTCGATCCAGAGACCGAGCAATAATCGGCTCAGCGGACAGTAGTTGGTTGGGCATTACCTCAGAAGTTCCGACGCGAGCACAGTGTGGCAGAGAAGATGAGGTCTGTGTTCGTGACCAAAAATGGTCATGTGACTACTGCACCTCTCTTGCGGCGAAAAGACTGGTAAGTTACCACTGTTTGCCGATAGTGCTGGAAGCTATTGTCAGGCGTCGTGCAAGTACTGGACCACGAGAGAACTTGCTGTAAAATAACAATGTACCTTCACATTGTTCCTATACCGTCGGCAACTTTCGGCTAGAGGACGTATCCTGGAGTTGGTCAGCAATCCTACATTACAAACCTGCCTCCAAGTGAAATCTTGTGTTCCCTGTGTTGTGCCAAGCGCATGTTGCGTGGAATCCGATACGAATCATCAACAGCTGCAGTGGAGGCCTACGCTGAACCGATCGATGGGGTTACCCGCCTCGGTATTGCCGAACTGACCATGAAAGCTGGTGAAAAATACTTTGAGAAAATGAAGTGCTTATTTCTGAGTAAAAATAAAAATATCTGTGCATTTGGAAGCCTTTTGCCCGGCGCTGGTATACTGAACTGTTCTCAACGAACTCTCTCTGTTAGGAGGTTTCCTTAAGCAGATATACGAGATGGAATATGTTTGTATTTGGAGTGGATTGAGAGATGAAGTTTACGTGTAAACCTGTGAGTGTTGTCAAACAAAATACTACTTTCAAACTTCCAGCATTTGCGGAGGGACTTGCGGTTGCGTATTTTGAGGCCTCATCTCAGCGATTTGAAGTCCGCATACAGGAAACCCGGGGGAATTGCACTAGAGCACTGTAGGGGTATAGAGTGAACACTGTTGGATAAAAGCATCAATCATCGAATGATCAGAGCACGAAGGGCACAATCTGCTCATCGAAAAGGATGAACCCTCCAACATGTGAGCAATAGTTTTGGTATACAGAAACTGTAGTGAAGGTTACTTTGAAGAGTGACACCTAACTATCCTACATGTCTGAACCTATCCATCAGCAGTCCCTTAATCTGTACTCTGTCCAAAAAAGACAGTACAATAGGTTAAAGAAAGAGCGAATTCAGGTTAATTTTCAGGAATCAGTTAAAGGATAAGTAATGAGTAATAAGTAATAAGTAATGAGACTGAATAAGTTTGTGGTGTACACTTCCAGTTGCAGTTGGTTAGATATAAAAATAGAAATTAAGATGCATCAACCTAAGTGGAACTGTGTTCTTTCATGATTTACGAAATCGTCCAAAACTACCATTCGCATAGACAAGGGCATCGAGTTTTTAAATACTCTTGAATGACGGTTGTTCTATGATGAGTTGACTCGAACGGCCGAGTCCATAGAATCGGTGCCTGTAATTTACTGCCTACATTTAAACAAATGTTCTGATTCAAATTTGATACAGACTGGGACGGGCAAAAAAGAACATTTATAAATTTGTAAATTGAAAAAGCAGTTTGAATGAAATAGTTTAGTACAACGCAGTGACTTTTCGATGCCGTAGCAGAATGATTTCGGTATAAACCTCCGCTAGTATCCGCAAGATACACATTTAAGGGGGTGTGTACGAGGTTGATGACTATAGTCAAGGAAAAGCAAAATGATGTATAAAGTAGCCGGTTTTCATTTTCATATCGGTGCATTTTTGGTGCTGCGATCCTTTAAATTCTTACCCATTCTCCGGGTTCATCGTACAATACAATTTTTGTTTTATGCATGCATATTGCTGGGGATTAATTACTCAAGTCCATAACACAGCGGACAAACCGATGGTAATCTCGGGCAAAAGTGCATCCTCAAGTCCACTTAGGGCCAAACCAAATAACCCATAGATTGACAGGTGCGCAGCTCTACTGGTCCGGTAAACGATCGTGAGATCGACTCAAGCAGTGCGAAAGATTAGTCGACGCAGATTGTACAGTTTCGTCAAACACACGGTGATTTTTATCAAAGATAAGTTCATCAACCCACCCATCGCTTGCATCTTAAGATGCCTATGGACTACGATGATCGACACCCTGGTATCGCTATAGATAGAACGTTTTCACATTTCTGTTAGATGTACACCCACACAGTATAACAGAGTCATCAACGCTCGATAGTGCAATCAGCGNTTCAGCCTGGATGAACAGCACGTTTGTCCGGACTGAGTGAGCAGATGAACGGCACCAGTGATCCTTGAATAAATACTTTTGACAAGGATAACTCGGGAAATATTGCTAGATAACATATTTCCAAGATGCTCGACGGTGTCAGTGTGGGGGACGGTCAGTGAACTAAATGTTTTATTGGATTTGAAGATGTAGGTCCGGGGGGGGGTGCGTTCATTTCAATGTGACAACAACTACAGAAACACGTGTGGTGATTCTTATCACAATACATGTGAGTGGTACCACAGATGAAAACGTCTTTCAGGCTCTCTTGAGATTCACTTGAAGTTGGGAGACGCCCAATACGTATGCCACCAGTATATTATTGGGCCACGATTTTCCACTCAACAGGAGTGTGAGTAAAGAGTACAAGAGTCAAAGAATGATGAAATCATGGCACAGTGGAAAGCACCCGGAAAGCTATGCATTCGTGTCTAACTCTATTCCTCTGGATGGAAAAAAATAACGAAGCTATACAACAGCATTTTCATCTTGCCTCATACAGAACAACATTCGGAACAATTATACACCCCTTGGGACATCTAACGAGAGGTTAGATTCCTCCATTATCGTCTGGTGTTCACCGTTATACCAAATAATATGGACGACGACTGGTGTTTTAGCCAATAATATGATATTGTTATTATTAACTCGACTGACCATCTTTCATACTTATTCCATTTGCACATTCCCTTGTTCATATAGTCCCTGGGACTAGATAGCACGAACTTCTACTTTCGCTCAATCTAGAGCTCATCAGTACTACCTATCTGAGATCTAAAGTTTCCGACCCGTTCTGAATAAAGAAGACCAGTATGATGCCCGTGTGCCAACAACCTCACAGTAGGGCGGACCAGAATAAGCGATTCAAGTTTGTCCAAATGTCGTCTTTTGTGCTTCATATGGCCTGAATGATACACTTGTTAGCTATTTGATAACTCCAACCCAAAGACTTAAACGAAATCAGGTATGATGGTTTTATTATTTTAAGTGTTTTCATTGGTCTCTTGATTGTCAGATTCAATTCTTTCGGATTTTCGCTCAACATTTGGCACACAATATTAATTTTCCTGTGTTAAACAAATGCGCATGGTTTCAGAATTGGACATGCTCTAGAAATTCGCTGGTTCTATTTACATCTCAAAATGTGAGTGGGAAAATATGTGGAAACATTCTTGAATACCACGTGACAGTGGATGAAGCCGATCCCGTTCCCCTTTTGCTATTCCGGGATCGATTATCACTTTCAAGTTGCACTCAAACAATCTGTTAAGCCAACCGGAAAACAAAATCACTCTGAGCAAGAGAGACCAGTTGTGTCGGTCTTGGTCGAGCAACTCGGGCATATCAGTCTAACGGCATAGGAGTTGTACGGGACACATCAGAGTTAAATTCATTCCGTTTTTCCTGAACAGCTGCACAGTTGATTGGAATGTGCATCGGACCGGTTTCTGATTGGTACCCCACCCCACCCCCGTATTGATTTCTTCATAGTGTTCGATAAACTGGCTGATGCAGTAAAAGGATTGCATTTTATTATATTTTATTGACTTCGACAAGCAACTATACCTAAATTCGAGTAAAACAATTGTGTTTACTGTTATCTGGAGATAATAATGAGGAAAAATTATAAACAACAATGATAAAAATGGAAGCCAAACACCATATTTTTAGATTTACTATGAGAATATGTAAGAGCTGCTTTTTCTCAGTTAGAATGCAAGCCACACAGATTAGTGTTGAATGCAACACAGTGTTTCTAGGTGAGACTACGCAGGAACAACTGAATCTGGTTGTTGCGCTGAAAGGGCATGCATATGGGTGTGGACTTGAACGAATGACCGGGGTACCTCCTATGGACCAATACCGGTTAGGATAGAAAGAAAACAGTCGAACCAGATCGTGATAAAAGTAAACGTATACCTCAAAGATTTTGCTCGTATTATTCTTGTTTAGTTAAACCCCGGACCGAATGTCCGACGTGTTGGCAACCGCACAAAGTTAAATGTACATTTAGCTAACTTCGTAAGAGTGGTATCAATGGTTGACGTGGTATGAAATACGTAACCGGTCGAAATAGTAGTTTTTGTGCGACGTTCGTATGAAATCGAAGCCTACTCAAGTTCCGAATGGAGTATTACCAAGCTTGCTTAGGTTTGTTGTGAAATTTATTGAAAAGAGTCTCTAGCTAATTTCATTCAAGTACACTTTTGACCAAACGAGCATCCATTATCGGAGTTCACATCAGCTACTCCCATGGTTATTCAAGTGTGAACAAATTGAGTAGCTACGTTGCGCATACAGTACAGACATGCTACTACTACTACTAATGACGGTGATGATGATGATATCAAAGGGCGTATCCGTACACAGACTGAGCTATTTTGAAGAGTTAATGGTATTATGAAGAACACCAGTCCGTTGAAAACGGGTTGATTTTTTATTGCTATTCATCACTTCCGTGATGGCCATAAAAGCAATACGTTCCAAAGAGTGAACCTAAATTAGACCACTTAGATTTTGTTTTGAACGGGAAAGAAACACTGTTGCTTTCAACGCGTGAAATCCATGGAATGGAATGCAGTGGGACAATTCAAATTGTTGGATACATTTTAAACACTTCCACTTTTTGTCAGTGCTCACCAATCTGACGTCGGGAAACGGGTGGTAGTCGAGGGTGAACTACTGGACTAAATCTTATTTTAATAGTGTCTCAAAATCGCGGGTCTGGTTTTAGTGCTTCCGGATCGGGTTTCTCCGCTAAACCTAATTCTACCCGCTTTCTGGAGCACCAACCGAGACAGAATAAAGGTCTCAGAGAAACTGCAAATATTTCGGTTAGTAGTCACGTGTATTAAGCACCGAAAAACCAGTTAAGATGCTCCCTGGCAAGCAAATAAAAATGTTAGTGGTACTTCGTAATCAGTCAGTAGTCTGGATATCTCAAGGTTACGTTCCCACATCGGCGGTTTGTCTGAGCAGGGGTATTTGTTCGCTACTTGAACCAGTTGAAACACGCAGTACTGGAGCTATAAAATAATCACAGTAATACCACGGCAAAAACAGTTGCGTTACACTTAATACCACCCTCCCGTAGCATGACGTGATATCACAGTAATGTTTTTGTGGTGACCATGCACATTTCAGGCGACAGCGAACCAAGAAAGATATAGACAGCTGCTATTTCATCCGCAAAGTTTGCTATTTCGAGGCAACAATCAGAATTCAAACCTTCGTGTCGGGGGCTTAAACATTTGAGCGAAACACAACTTTGATTGTGTGCTCGAATAAAAAAGGCATTGTAAAAGGAAAGAAGACAGAGAAGGGAAGGCTGATCCTCGAATGTGAATGCCGCTGTCGGACTGGGTTTTAGAGCCTATTGAACGAATTAGTTAAAGGCCTGTGATCGTGTCTCACGAGAACATAGACGTTGAGTAGAGAGAGACCAAATCAGCAAGCAGTGCAGCGCTGTACCAGTGGGCAAGAAGAGTCGAAGGAGGTGATCATAATTGAATGACAATGTAGTTGAAGGATGAATGACAGGAATGGATCTAAAACGAACCAAATCGCTTCAAGCTAAAAAGAAAAGAGACAGTGGTTCGCGGCGCGGATAGATCTCCAGTATTACAGAATATGAAGTATTTTATCCTAGTAAAAAGTTAAAAATTTGAGAAGGAATTTAGAAAAAGCGGAGCAAATGTTTTTATTATTCGGAGACCAAACTGTGCAAAGGGGGAGCTGAATATCACATGGAATAGTAGAAGATTTGACACGGAGAAGATCAACGTCAAAATGCAAACTGTCAGGCCCAGGATTACGGATGACACTACTCGAAGTTCAGTGCCGCAATTAACGATTCCACTTAAGTGGAACACAAGAGGGACGGGATAAGAATAGGAGGTGATAGCTGAAAGGGAACGATATAGGTTTGTATCATCGGCAAATGTGTGAACAAGGTTCAGAGTTGAGGATGAAAACAGCGTCGATGAAACAAAAGGAGGATAAAAGGCTTGGGCTGATTGCAATAATGTGGACTGATTGTAGCTCGGGAGGTGGATTTTTATACTGATGTGATCTCCGAGCTAGAAGTGTTGTCCACAGACGTTTTGTAGCCAAACTAGGCAAGATGATCAGTGCAAATTTGAGGACATTGTAAGATGCCAGATTTAAATGGGATTGCTCTTGGAATAACACTCGATTCAATCGACACAAATGATTGTAAATGATAAATTCCGAAGAAAATCATCGGATCCGGTTGGCAAAACGTGTGAGAAAGGCATCACTGAACAGATTACACTACCTTTTCCTTGAAAAATATATATGTAATGGGATTAATTGAACATAAATTTCGAACATAAGCACATGTTATATATATTCATACATATTGCAATAAGTAGTAAGATGACGAACTCAGTAGGTTTTCCCTGAAAACACACCACCGCATTCACAGTTCTTGCCGCTCGTTACGCATACCAATCGAGTAATTTTTACCAGTTCATTCATAGACTTGTATGCACGCATCGTATTTTCGTCGTAATAACCACACTTGCAACAAATTTCATTGAAAATGAGGTTATTGTGAATATATGTATATATATATACTTCCTGGGCACAAGTATATGAATCAACTGACAAAAGATTACCGGATACACATACCTGACAAGCGGAAAGAACCGCGACACCGGTCATATGCTTCCAAAGAAGTTTCGTTTAGACTAACATGTACTGTTTATTATGATGTGCGCATGAAGAACAGACAGTTTACGTGCTGTTCAGTGGTAGCTGGTCAAGTGAGAAACCGCAAGAGCTGTCGGCAGGGCCTTGTAAGCGATATCAAAGAGTGAATTAGAACCGAATTCAGAGCTTTGATATTTACACAAATCATATCTGAGTCCATGTCACTCCGTTGCCGGACAAAATATCCCATTAAGGTAGCCTCAGTTCATAAGAAGGCCAAACAGGGTTCGCTTCCTGTCATATTGCATATGACGGTAATCGTTGGGTGTGAATAGGAACAAAAGCGATTTGATTTCTATCGCATCAACTGCCCTGTTGCATCTTCCTTTGGAGTGGTAGATGGTACTGTGGGATGAATATATCGAGGNNNTGAGTGTCCCGAACAAGCATAGATTGTGGCCTAGATACACGGGATATACATTCAGACAGTGGTATGTCTATCAACCCCCTCCCCGCGCCTCTGATTAATCAAGACCAACTTGTCAATAATAACCACCGATGTATACAGTGAAACGTGCACTCACTACAATGATTCACGGAAAATCGATAATTGGGAGCAGGGGATACGCATTTGTAATGGAAATAATCACCAGCACTTGCGCAGTCGTTTAAGAAGCTGCACATTACGACCAGATACGAGTGAATTAATGTTTGTTTAGTGTATTGGATAATCTGTTTTGATTCGCAATCTGTATCCGGTTTGATAAATTCTATCAAATACGGTTTCCAAGCTATTCCACATTCTTCCACCTGCTCCA
>UZAN01044450.1:13828-36218 GCA_900618425.1 Echinostoma caproni | reverse complement strand
ATAAACCAAACAGATCATGCACGGGACTCATGCACTGGAATCACAAAAGTCAAGCAAATGCTTTCTGCACTCGGGTTCCGCTGGTGCATAATCGTTCCTAAACATATGATTAGATAGATACATAAATCTTATCTTTAATTTTTCTGCCTACGACAGGAAATGGTAGTTTAAGACATAATATCATGCATCTACTAATTTACTAATAAAATGTACTTCAATTTGTGGTGATTGATTATTTGCATCAAAAAAATTCAAAGAAAAGTATTAGGTACGAAACGGGTGATTGGGAGGCATTGTATCACCCAGTACCGCTTCCCGTTGAACAAGTTGAATGAAAGCCTCAAAACAGAACTGCCAACGTGACTTTCTATGATCAAGTCCCTCAGATATCCGGATTTCATATTGTCATTTCATGTTATAATCGAATTATTCTTTTCTTTCTTTTCATTTTTACTTCTTTTTTATTGAACATGCAACGATACGATTTTCAGGAACGGGGGAGGTGGCCCATCAAAGGGTTGCCATACAACACATAATAGGGAAAGACAGGTGGTGGTGGTGGTGGTGGTGGAATTCGAACACTTGTCCTCCGGGGTGATAATTTGGTGACGTTACCACCGTGTGGTCACCACCGCCCGGATCTTTGTCCAATTACCTCGAGAAAAAGCACAGACAAAAGAAACACCAAGACGGTGAAATGCGTAAAAAAAACTGTCAAATCCACCGCAATTTAAAAGGATCGAGCAGTTCTGCAAATTGTGGACCGTGATTACTTGATCCTTTCCACCTAACCTCGATACGGCTTGTTCAGTTGCAGCTCTGTTCGAACACAACGAGTGTGGTCTATTCATTTTTCATGATGATAATATCTCTGCAACACTTGATAGCATCAGCCACACTCCTGTAGCATACACTCTATCCTTCAAGGATAACTGAATGCCGCGATTGCGCCACAGATCCACAAAGTTGTGCGCCAACAGCCGAGGCTTCTGTGTGAATATGGATACGGCCTCCAACATGTGATCGGCACTAGGCGTGATTTTGTATTGTCATGACTAGGTTGTGAGGATACCGGCAACCATGATCCAAGTTTCAAGATCATGACAGTGCAAAATCACGCACTCACCCGCTCTATGCACTCGCATTGGAAACACGCACGCATCGCCCCCACCAACATTCACAGACTGAGCAGTAATATTGATTCTGTACGCCAATTTCTCCATTATTTTTCTCCGCTCGTCCTTTTTCTGAACGAAACACAAATGGCCCTCTCGTCAGACACCACCCACTTTCAATTCCAAACTACACTCTCCATTCCTCCTTTCTACCCAAAGCTGGTATCTGCGCTCTTAATGACCAATCAGTTGCCCCCTCCAGGATCCCAAATCTTGACTTTTCCCATCATGTATTTCAGCTGATGTGGCTGAAAATCCGACTTCCTTCTTTTAATCATTATTTTTGTATTCTTTGACGTTCCCCCAACAGTGGCGACTCTTCCATCTTTGATTTTCTACCTTCGAACATTGAACACTTGTTTGCAACCGACCCCAACTGCCATGTTACCATCTTGGGAGATTTCAATGTTCACAATTAGGACTGGTTGACACATTCATCTGCTACCTCTTCTTTGGGGCGCGAAGCCAAATATTTCTCTTCGGTCAACAACCTGAGATACCTAGTTGACCTGCCCACACGTGTCCCTGATCGAGCTGGCGGTCGTGCCCACACCCTCGATCTAATTCTCACTTCGGTCCCTTCTTTCTTCTCAGATATTGGTACCCTCTCTTCTCTTGGCTCATCAGGTAACTGTATTGTTTCTTGTTCTATTAGGTTTTCTAACCCAGAGCCACCAACCGCCTCGAGACACGCATTCTGGCGGTATAACTCAGCTAACCAGGACGGTTTAAGTGATTTCCGAGCCTCTTGTCCTTTTAACGATTGTTGTTTCTCTTCGGATGTTTCCAACTTCACCGACGTTGTTCTTCAAGGTATGCATCTTTTTATTCTGCACTCTTCCAAACCCGGCAAACCCCAATCCCCTGAGTGGTTTAACCATGAATGTGACTGTGCTGTATACGTTCAGCCTTTCGCGGCTGGCGCCGCTCGCCCACTATCGCTTCGTGCAAGCTAGGAACAGATGCTCGACAACCATTCAGGGAACCAAAGAACGGTTNCCGCCTCCAGACACGCATTCTGGCGGTATAACTCAGCTAACCAGGACGGTTTAAGTGATTTCCGAGCTTCTTGTCCCTTTAACGATTGTTGTTTCTCTTCGGATGTTTCCAACTTCACCAACGTTGTTCTTCAAGATATGCATCATTTACTTTTGCACTTTTCCAAACCCGGAACACCCAAATCCCCTGAGCGGTTCAACCATGCATGTGACCCTGCTGTACACCTTGAACGTTCAGCCTTCCGCCGCTGGCTCACTGCCCTCTCTCACCATCGTTTCGTGCAAGCTAGGAACAGATACTCGACGACCATTCAGAGAAACCAAAAAACGCTTGGCTCGCCGTAAAGCCGAAAACTTGGTCTCGTCCGCCACCGGTAGCCAAACATTCTGGTTCTTTGCCGAAGCCATCCCCGTAATTGCTACAATTCCAACTTCCCCCCTATCTGCAATTCCTCTGGTGATCTTATATGTCAACCAAACGAGAAAACTGAGGTTTTAGCTTCCCACTTGGCTGCCAATTTCACCTTACCCCATTTTTCTACAACTCCACCTTCCTTCTTCACTGGCGACCCTTTTATACCTTATATCAGCACTAGGAAAATCCGTCAATCATTTCGCTCTCTAAGAGCAAACAAACCACCCGATCCGGACGGTATTCCATCCATCGTCCTCAAAATGTGTGCTCCCGAGCTGGCTCCGTTTTTTACGTCGTATTTTCAATCTTTCCCTCCAACTTTCTTCCTTTCCAACCCCCTGGAAACATTGCGATTTGTCTTATTCCCAAACGCGGTGACCTTTCTAACTCCAAAAATTACCAACCTATTTCCCTCACATTTGTTCTTTCGAAAGTATTTGAAACTGTCCTCTCTAACCAGCTACGCACGTTCCTTGAACGTGAAGGACTACTGAGCAACCGCTAGTATGGCTTTCAACAGCGTCGTTCCACCGGTGACCTGCTGGCTCTTGTCTCAAAATCTTAGTAGACCCCACTTGATAACCACACCTGGTCTCGCTTGACATCTCAAAGGCGTTCGACCGAGTTTGGCACGAAGGTCTACTGGCGTAACTACCCATGTTCGAGTTTCCTCCAGTGCTCGTAGCGTGGATATCAAGTTTCCTCGTAGGCTAATCGTCTCCGTCCGATTCGATGGGGTTCTATCTCAGCCGTTCCCTGTGGATGATGGTGTTCCCCAAGGTTCTTGCGCCCACCCTCGTCCTTCTATTTATCGATTATCTCCTATCCCAAACTACTAACCGGATCCATTCTTTTGCTGATGACACCATCCTCCACTGCGTCCTCTCCTACCGCCCTGCTCGCCATGCCCAAACCAACATCGATGGTGATCGCAGTGCAGTTAATGTCACTGGATTGCGATCTCGAACACATCTCCTCCTGAGGAATTGCAAACCACGTTTCATCGAATAGTTCTAAGACCTCTCTTCTTTCAATTTCTTTAAAACACCATTTATTCTCCCCTCATTTATCTTTTGATTCCACCCAACTGCGTCCCACATACTCTGTTTCCCTTCGTGGATTGCCTAAAACTTCTTCTTTATGCTAATCCTCTTTAATAACTAAGCTTGCTTCTCGTGCTGCTCACAGGGTTGAATTTTTATTTCAACCAGACGTTTCTTCACCCCAGCTCATCTTCTTCTATTGTACAAAGCTCAAATCTGCCCTGCTCTTGAATACTGTAGTCACGTGTGGGGTAGGGCTTTGTCTTCTTCCCTTTCCATTCTTGATCGTGTTCAACAAAAAGCCATTCGGCTAATCGATGATCCTTCCCTAACATCCAGTCTACAATCTCTACCTCATCGTCAGGCCGTTGCTTCGTTGTCCCTGTTCTACCGGTAATACTTTGGTTTTTGTTCTTCTGAACTTTCCTCGGCATTTCCTCTTCTTGCAACTTTTACACGCCCATCCGGTACACAAGCATCTAGTCATCATATTTCTGTTCCTAGACGCCGTACTTCTCTGCACCAATCTTTTTTTCCCGAACTGCCAAGCTGTGGAAAACCCTTCCATTTGTTGTTTTTCCCCAACTTACAACCCTACACATTTTAAACGCAGAATCAATAAACTGGATATTACGTGAATGTTCCCCTCTCACTTTTACAGTATGCCATTTGTCTATGGGGATTTCCCCTTCTATTGTATTTCACATTGTGTAATAAAAAGGGACATAACTGCCAAGGTGAAGTGAGATCAACAGCCGGGTCAACAAAATCCGGTAACCTTTAAGTTGAAAAATGCAGTTTTAGTGTAGCTGTAGCATCAATCAAATCATCCAGAAAATGCATCACTTATTAAAAAGAACAGCTTTGTGAGATAGCTTATTGAGATTTTTCCAGACAAAATCGACAATGAGGACGAACAGATTGGGACCATTGTCCAAATCAATCATTGAAGAATTAATTAATCGGCAACGAATTCACACAATTCATCAGTCAAACTGTTAAATGTAGACAGTCCAATTTCTCATATGCTGATATTCGCATATAGCACGATGAGCCAATCGCGATGCAAGGACACCGGATGACCTTGAAGATATGAGGCGATGCTGTTTTGGTAGCATGCCCGCAAACCTGGTTTCACGTGCAGAACTCATCAACTACCGAAACGGTAACATTCATGAATGAATTGACACCAATAAAAGCCGTAGTGCTACCCAATTTGCATGTTATGTAGATTATATTACTTTGGTTAAATGAGTAACACACAGATTTACATGTGCGCTCAAGCGTGAGATTTTCTTTGTAGAAGAACTTGTATGACCAACAGACTGCGGTTACAAAATTTAGTTGCATAATCTTGCTTCCTTAAATGTCATTCACAAAGCGAGTGCAAAAGCGGCAGGATCACCAAATGGTCTACTGCTACACTTGTGACGGCTGTTCAAAGACGATTTTTAGTCAACCGAAAAAAGTGCATGCGTACCATGTTCTTTATTGATCTAGTCTAGGCCGAGTGTTATCTATATTTCTGGTCAAGAGGGGTGGACAAAGCTCAATGGATTTCGTTGATTAAACATTCAAACTGGTAATCAATTTTCCCACCCATCTAAAATTATCCTCCAGATTCAACAAATGAGGGAAAATCCAACCCTGGAAAAAATCAATTATATGTATGATCAAATCCTATTGTCTATCGCTGATCGATTTGTCTGATTGTCGCGGAATCTGTTCGTACATCTCCGGGAGATATTGCGAGACGGCGAATTGACCGACAGTAGGTAAATATAAAAATTTTATGCATACAACTTACGCTGTTATTTTCAATCACTTGTAGATTGCATATCATTTCATTTTTTGGATAAAGAAAAAGCATCATATTTATGAAAGCATTGTTCGTATCCCGACAGTCCCTTTCAGCTAAATGATCGGGTAATCTGACGCAAGATTATTGTGTGATGAAAGCATGTGTTTGCGTTTCATTTAGGTGTAAAGCCTGGTAACCGCGCCAATAATCTGTTATCGTGAGGGCTTATATCTCACTGAACTATTTTGGTCCATGTCATTTTATTTCGTTTGCCTTGCAGGTTTATTTTTAATCCGGAGGACCTGTTTGCCAGTGCTTCCTCACCCTCCCTCTCTCCTCCGGTTGACCCCGTCGTATCGTTCCACAGTCGTCGTCCGTAAAGCCTCGAGCCGTGAGAATACGAGTCGAGGGACATCCTGTCGCACATGTCTGTTCACTCCACTGCGCTACGAGAGCCCGGAGTAAGGGTCCGATTACACAGGCACTGAGGCGAATAAAGGCAATTGACACAATTAGTGGAGAAGAGTATTCCTTCGGTATACTCATTGTCAAATGTAGTTGCTCAATCGACTTTTTTTTCTAAGCATACGGTTATGTATGTTTGAAGATTTATGGGAGTTTTTGAATGTGGTTGCGCGCGTACATATTTCAGGGCGTATGTACATGAGCGAATACAACAATGTATTGCGCCACCAGAGCTACTAGGCATTCCCAAACTGCTAAACCTACAAGACACAGTTGATCGTAACAATGTGTAGTATCTCATCCCCCATCGTACACCCGATCGAAACAAGGATCCGTCAAAAATGAAATATCGCTCTGTGTCCACGTGCCAGAAACAAATGTGTGGCCTCAATGATGCAATCGTGTTCGAATACTGGTTTATTCATGCACGTACAACTCTCCCGAAACACTCGTACGCAGTTCCATTCATCTGAACAAAAGTGTCAGTATGATCTGCAGATTGTGTGTTTGAGGGGGGGGACGCACCTCGAACCACCCATCCTTTGCAACTTGCAAAATGATCTTATTCGACCAAACATCTCGAATGGTCTCTGCTAAGGAAGCCGTACTTACTGTATTCACGTGGTGGAAATGTTTCCACACCAAAGTAAGAGGACGAAAAACCAACATCCGGGTCAGTGAACCACTGGCACTTCATCTAGGAGAGTTGCCTGAAAACCCGGGTCACAAATCAACCAAGGTGAGGCGTACAAATCACACTCATACCTTCCTGGCTGTGACAGTGTTCACTAGCTCGACTAAGCATCCAGGTGATTTGAGCACCTTTGAAGTTTGACCCTTTGCGACGGCAGTATGATTTGATTAACTGGATACCTGTCTCAAAATGGATTGTAGCTATCACACACCACTCTGTTGATGCGCCGATCAGGCTTTGACTGGCGGAAATCTACGGTTGTGACTTCCCTAAGAAAATTCACTTGCTTATGCCTGTACAAACCGGTAGTTTATCGCCCGCGAGAAAATAAGGGATTTTTGCTTCTTTTCCAAAGACTATTTTTTCGTTATTTGTTTGCCACAATCTGGACTAAAACGTATGTGATATAAATATATATATATATATATATGCACTGAATGAAAAGAGATAAGCCATTTAGAATACGTGTGCTCAACCTAAACAGTCTCATGAAACAGGAATCATTCATTAAAAACAATGAATTCCCATGCTGCTTTGCTTAAAATATCTCTGAAATCTGAGCTGTAACTTTAAAACTACTACAATTTTTTATCGCAACACTCAAGATCGCGCGAATTCAAACGGTGATAGAAGAGAATCAAGAACATAGAAGTGGGCGATAAATCCAGGAATAAATATACTTTACCCATAGCCATCAATATGCAAGTATGATATTGGAGACTAGAATGTATTTCTCAAATGAGAAGGATGTTACACGAATTTGATAAGCACCTGTATATATAATTTGTGTGTTATATTGCACGAAATTAATTCACACACATTTGATTCATTGACTCTATTATCACGCTATCGCGTAGACTGGTTGCAACTTGTGACAATCAATTTTAAAGATCCGAGCAAAGGGATAGTGCACAAGACATCTCACATGAGACATCCATTTGTAAAACCCTCTTTCTCATCTGTCTAGATCTTCCTCTCAATTCCGAATCCTTTCAGATACTTTCTGTTTACGTCAACCACCGGGTATTACTCAGCGTTTTACCAGCAAGGTTAACTAACCAGAAGTTATCAGATGGTTAAACCCAAAATCTCTCTTTCACTTAGCCGCATTAAATATCCGCACACTCTATCAGAACCCTTGAAACTTTTGAGTTTGATTATGCTGTATCTCCGAAACACACATACAAGACCCCACCACTTTGTGAACTCCATATCCGACCCAACAACCCCACGCTTCTCTCCGTGTGTCAAGCGATTCGGCATCCAAAGCTCGCGGTATTGCTGGTGGGTGTCGAGATTGCACCAAGTGCCAAGCCTGAATGCTCACTTCTTGACTGGATTCCAGTCAGTAGCTGACTGTGTGCTGTACGTCTCACCGGTTCACCAGCTACAGAGCAAAGCGTCGACGCCTGTTCGTTGTCGCGGGAATGCAATGAACTGAACAAACCTCCTCGTTCGGGTTGAGAGGAACTGCACAGCGGCTGAATGTTAGCGAGCAATCGTGCTTTTGCTGACTCATTTGAAAAGCTAATCCACAAATATTGGCCTTGGTTCTTTGAAACCACTTAGTACCACAGTTACACGATGAATTCTACCGAGAATTTGCGTCGGTTCCCTTTGATTTGGTCATATATCTCCAGTGAAAGGATAAAATAGATTCAGTGTGACGGAAATATGATGTGAGTGCCATTGTATCAATCTCCCAGCTTCTATTCCAGGTTGCACCCGTAACTCATACACGATCAAGTGTGACCTACAATCTAGTACGGATTTTAGCAGTAGTGCAACAGGATTCAGATCACCGTTCTGACTGTTTGATTTCGAATAGAATCTCTTCGGCCCAGGTTGCCAAAAATGCTTCATATTCATGGATGAAGTCGCGGTTCACCGTGCTCCGTAGAAGTCGACAACCTGAGCTTGATTTAGCCGGGCAGCGAAGCAGTTAGTGGGATGTGGCCATTGTCATATGTAAGCAATGTCATGGAGCCAAGTAAGAACTGGGTGGTGGTTGATGTTGACCATAAAGGAACCGTTATGAAGGGAACCTGTACGCTCATGAAACAGAGATGCTAACACTACCAGAAATCACAACACTTCATGGGCAATCATAATCCATAGAGGTTTTCCGGATCAGGTTTGCAAGTCATGTCCCCCCGGCACCGGTGTACCTCTTTATTCGAGGTTGCACCGCTAGCCTTCCCACATCTCAGCGCAACCTGTAAGGCATTCGGGTTGTTCCCGACATACCTTGGATCAGTGGGGTTATTCGTTTCTCTCCAGTGGAAATCAGTACTGAACGGACAGAACAAGAGCCCTGAGCGATCGCGGGTCAAATCTGTAACATGTAACATTAAGGTGAGCAGAGATCTGTGGCCTGTCATGTGAACAGGATTGTCGATCGACAACCCACTACGTTCTCCTGTACTACCACTGGCCGTTAACAAGCGCCCGTTTAGTAGGGGTGAGGTCGATCCACTCACAGACCCCGAAAGCCTCAATATAGTGGGGGATGGGTGTTTTGGATTGTGTCTGGTCGCCCTTCCCTTGCAACTCGAGAAACGCCCCTACACGATCAAGTGACTCAATCAGCTTCCGTTGAGGAAGTCCTACCTACTGCCTTCTGGTGGTGAGTGGTTTCTGAATAAAATAAGAGGACGAATGGCCGGTATTCGCTGTTATAATCGGGTTAGTGAACCACTGGCAGTTGGATAAAAACCCTGATTCCAAACCAACCAAGAGGCCTACGAAACACAAACATTCACATCTTCCTGGTTGTGGCAGTAGTCACCGGCACCATTGGGTACCTTGGACGCTTGACCTCGTCCAAAGGGTGTATGACCCAATGAACTGGACACCGGTCCCCAAATGGATTGCGGTTTTCCCAAAGAGCCTAGCTGCCTTGTGGGTAAGGCTTTGGCCAGCTGAAGGTTCCGGTTGTGAATTCTCCAAGAAAATTCACCGACCTTGGCAGCATTCCGCCCCACGTACAAATCGTAGAACTTTTCCATTATAAAGATTAGTGCCCCGTGATTTGTTTGGCGCTCAAACTTAAGGATACCACTGTGGTTCGTCAATGAAAACGAACGGTCTCTGCAGAGCATCGGCTGATTCATTCAGTGCATTATCCCACAAGCCACGATACAATCAATCAGCTGATAACGGAAATCAGGAACAGGTAAGTGTGTTCATCTGCAACAACCTCAATCAAAGTTGCACGTGACTTCAGTGTCACAATGATGATGATGATGATGAAGGAAGTAACCTAGCTTGTCACACGATTTGTTGATCTCATAGAGATAACAAAGATTAGAATGTCGATCGTGGAACAGATTCCGGACTGATAGACCTTTTGTGACGGTGAACGCGAACATATGGTTAGCGATACTATCAGAATCCGGTGATTATTCTGATGACCTATCTATCTACAACACTGAGCACACACACACACACGCGGAGCGAGTAAAAAGAATCCGTGTGTTGTCGGAAAGAACCATATTACTCACTTTATCATTAATAATTTTTTTGTTTGTTTGTTTTTTGCACCTGATCACAAGACAGCTAGTTGTAAGACAACAGCTGTTTGGTCGGTCAGCAATACGATGGGACTGATCGATTCAGGAACAAATCAATGAGTACAGGAATCGATCACCAGTGTGCAGGGGGTGGGGGTGAGAGAAAAGTAATCAGAGGTCATTTCAAAGAGCTGTGGTTGTAGTGCACCGAAGGCAAAAATGCAATGCAGTGGATACGGAGAGAGTACGAGTGTATGCGTGACAGGGAGAGACAAATTGTGGAACTGTGAGTGGTAAAAAAACCCAATACAGAGAATAAGATCAACCGAAAAGTGAATGGGGGGAGAGATGAGTGAACCAGTGTGAATGGGGATTCGTGTGACAAGGTGAAAGAATACTGAAAGCGGAAACAAACGCACACACACACACACAGACCGGTTCTCAATAGTCGAGTGTATTGCTAAAGATGCGCGCAAAATATGTAGCGCTGGATTGCATAAATTGCCCGATGGATTACTCACATTAGGAACGATATTCCCCTACCGGGGAAAAAACAGTCAATGTATTCGTGCGTGTGTGTGTGAACAATTTACTGTACAGCAAATTAAAAATGAACACAGAAACTCGTTGTTCAACAGGGATGGCAACGGGACACAGAAGTGTGAGATGCAAAAGTAAACGCTGGAGGGATGGAGGGGGGGACGAGCGCGTTGGGGAGAGAACGACTGAGGGGTAAACAAAAACCGAAACGTGTGTCGGATCAGACCGGCAATTTTACTGTTCCAAAATTGTTCTGTACATCAAGAGGGATGGTCAGAATATGCGGCAGGATGGGCAGTGAGAATAGACCACATAGTGGCCAACTCCAGAAACAGGGGTGGGAGGCTGGTTTGGCTGGAAGCCCAATCGAAAACGGATTGGACTGGATGACGAATAAATCACAATGCAAACCTATCACCAATTAAACTGGGTACCGAGGTTTGGGGCAGAGAAAACCAATGAAGTCAGGCAATGTGTGGTAGAAAGGAAGAGTCAGGGCGAACCCGGACAAACGGAATCCGTGAGTGCAGAACCAACTTCCTCGTCTGTTGCACGTGCATGCATAACTGTACTGGAAAGCGGTGAAGCACTGAACACAAGCGAATAGAGAGAGAGAGACGTGATCACATAAGTCACTTCAGAAACAGGCAATATGTATTGTATTTCAGTGTTCAACGGTTTACGATCATTCGAGGAGTTGGTGAAAAATACAAACCAAAAGATACAATCCTTGAACGAATGAATTAGACGAAAGAAGCGCTGAGGCCAGTTAGACCGGGTAGAATTAACCAGTAACACTAGAACCGGAGTGGAGCAGAACAGGGATTGATTGAACGATATTTTGACAGCCGATCAAGCAAACGAGTAGCTATTCCCGACGGATCGGAATCCGTTGCTCAAGACTTCTATTGCTTTGAAATAGGCACCTAACTGCCAAACACTGTGTTGAATGACACAAATTTTGTATCTCTATCAGTATTTTTTAAACGGATGAAACATGGGCAGATTATGAGTACTCCAACACTCGATTCGCATAAGCGAATTGTATGCAAAAGCCCACACTACGCAAGATTTACCAGAACAGCAATGTCTCTTGGTTGAGATGTATCAATAGTAGGGTACTCTCATATTTTCTTCTCCATCCTTCAGAAGTTCTTAAATAACGTCATACATTCTTCCTGTTACCGGCTACAGCATTTTGGAACCGAAAACCAGACACGTTGCTAGAGCGTGAAGAGATTTAAAACACAGTGCATATGGGCGAGCACGTGTGACAGTTAAGTCAAATAATGGAGCTTTACGAGCAGACGAGTAGCCAACCGATGTGGGAAATTCGATGTGAAACAAGAAAACATACACATAACACACACACACACTTATGCATGGCTTACCTATCTAGATCTACAAGTTCCAATGATTTTGGAAAATCAATTCAATTCAAACATGACCAATCGATCACGCGGGTAACACAGCCAGTGAGGTCGAATCTTCCATTCTGAATTGTTGTGATTGTTGTTGTTGTTGTTGTTGTCGAGGATGTGAATTGTTTAGGTGACGATGAGAATGCACAGGAAGGTTGCGAGGTTCCATGAGTTCGACGGTCGTGTCGGAAACGGTATCAACACCGATCGGGGTTCCGGACAAAGAAACATCCCCGGGGACACCACTGTCGCTGTCCATCAATAGCGCACTGTTTAACACGTCCAATTGATGTACAGACGGTCCCAGTAACCCGGGATTGTTGTTTACCGTGCCTGAGGTGAATACACGAGTTTTGTGATGCGCCGCGTCAAACCGACGAGCAGTGACCACGTCGCTTTCAGCTGGAATGGGGTGATTTAGAAAATTTTTCAAATTATGACTTCGATAATTACTCAGGTCGGCAGCTTCGGCGTCTAATCGTGCAAGATAGCTAGGAATGTTATCCTGTCTGGTGGGAAACCCATCAGGTCCCATGAGGTTGACCGGTCCTGAGTTTCCTGCTGGCCCGAGGACAGTAGAGGACGGAGATAGGCCTCCAACGCTAGAAGAAAAAGCCGAATGATCGAATAGAGACCGACTGGAAGTTGGATGTGTCACTGGATCCGGGGAACGACCCAATGCNCGGGGAACGACCCAATGCAGACCAGCCGCCAATCAGACGTCGAATGGGTTCGACTAAATGGGCCCTGGTAAAAGAAACTGTGGGTGGATAACGCGAGAGACGCCCTGCGCGGCGAGACACAATCGGGGGTGCACGACGCCGGCGGTCAGACCAACCAGACATAAGACGATCCCACAGACCAAGATCGCCTGCTGCGTTGTCGTGATCCTTCTTGTCCCATAAACGTGAGTGCTTCAAATGACTTTGGGGATCAAGCAACAAGAGGGTCTGACTGTTGGTGCTGTACAAGTCCTGTTCATCCTCCACCATGCCACCGAAACCGGGCTGGAGTTGGCTGTATTCTATCTCGGAAGCACTCCACCGTGTGCGCTCATATGCCTCGCTAGCGATGGGACCGCTACTGTCGCTTGACAGTGCCGTAGGGATCAGTTTGGTCACCGTCGATTTCGGATTTTCGGGGATGAACCAGGCGACCAAGATGGCTAACAATACCAAGACTGCGCCAAATGCAAACGGTGGTCCAGGAAGCAATTGCTACAAGAAAGAAAAAAAGCAATTAAAAAGGATGCAATTGGATCAGTTGTAAGTTGATGCCACTGAGTGTAGTTAAAAAAGCATTTGAATGAACCCGAGTTCCAATCGATAAAACAATGTTGAATTAGGCTCACAAATCTGAAAATCTCAGCATGGTCAAGGGTGGATGTCTCGGACTGCAGTAGATCACTCCTCTCTTACACCTGTTAAAATGCTCCCGTAAGACCAAGCGACTCAAATAAGCCGCGGTCGAGAAAACTCCACTTATTACCTTCCCGTGGTGGAGGTGTTTTCCCACCAAAGTGAGAGGACGAAAAGCCAACATCCGGGTCGATAAACTACCGACTAGGGAAGGTGGGTAAAAATCTTGAATGTGAACTAACCAAGAAGAGGAGTACGAACCACACACACTACACCTTCCTGGATGTAGCATTGGTCACCAGCTCGGTTTGAGGTTTATGGAGGGCAGCTTGAACGTTTCACTCGACTGGAGGTTTTAGACAATCAATGTTAATGTAGCTTGGTGCAGCTTGGATGGAGTGAGTGAGTTAGTAACCGCGAAAAAAGATTCTTGTGTGTGTGTGTGACTATTTCCGAGGAAAATCCCTTAACAAACAGAATCCGATTGAGCAGGCTTTGCCGGTTATGATACGTAGTCTACATATCGAGTGGTCGTCTTTCGCACCTCACATTGTTTGCAGTTGCCTCTCCGACCTGGAAAAAAGCACGTGGAGGCCAATAGATCACATGGAGACAAGAGACAAAGAAACGCACAGAAACCTCAGATAGAATAAGTACGGGCTGTCCTCCAGTCTGGGTTTTGGAGAATCTGTACCTAGTTGGTTGGAGAAATCGAAGAACATTTCAGTGAATCGAAAGTAGTGACGTTGTTGTTTTGTCTATACCTATAAGATAAACCGGCTTGAAGAGGTGTTATGCATGTGAATAGCTAGACTGTGTGTTCATCACTGGATGTCTGTTTTCCTCTCCCTTGGCTGGAGACACACCGATCCGGAGAGAGAGAGATAGTATACAACAGGATTAAAAATGCTCTGTCTTGTGAATCAAGATGCTTACAGAGAGATTCAGTCAAGTAAGTGGAATTCCATTACCTGAAGTCAATATGGGGAGCATGTCACGGTCTGTAGGAGTGGCATATATCGAAAAGATTGTATTAATATAAAATGGGCTAAATGCGCGGGATGAATATTTTGCTGGAAAAAGAAAGGTGGTTATGAGAACTAGAAATTAGTTGGAAATCTTTTGAAAGTAAAACCTAAGAGTATCACTGGTGAAGCGTATGGCCAATTTGATAAGCTGCATGTATGAAAAAGGGTTAGCACAGGATACTTTTCGAGAGGTAATAAGAAAACACATGACGTGTGTTTAGATCACATGATATTAAGTCGACCCAAGATAACTTATGTGACAATGCCGGTTAAAAACGCGATCACGGTGGAGAAAACAGTGGCAAATGAGAAGCTTCAAAACCTTGGGTCGTTTAACTTTCCCACCACTCATAATGCCAGATCTCACCCTTCGCACAATGCCACAGTATGCAATAATTCAAGTATAAAGACCCCTTAAACTGTAGCCCTGCAAACGTGTTGCTGAGCGGTAAGTGCATGACAGTTGGGTTGTTCACGAATTTTGAGAGACCTGGTTTGCTATCGTTAGTCGGAACCCTCAAATGCACGTTTTTGTTCTGCGCACTAATGCGTTCTTTGGGCAGAGAAAGACGGCGACTGAAATACAAGCACGGTATCATTCGAAACTCCGGCTGCAACAGACCTTATTGAGAACAGCAGCAAGAACACTGGGCCGTAGGTCGGTCACACCACTAACACAAATGTGCGGGGACCACACGACTCGGTGGAAACCAGTCGTTGAAGATTCAAGGTTTTCATTCATGCGTAGCTAAACGAGAGTGAGGGCAAACTAATATATGCTGGATATAGATGATATGCTTTCTAAAAGGAAAGCAATGATAAACAGGGATCAGCGAACCTAATTAATGGAACCGCAGAATGTGTTGCGACGAAAACTCAATAAATAAGAGTTCCGAGACCGCAGTTTCGATAGACCTTATTTTTTACTACACATTTTCGAGTGATGAACAGCAGACAGGGAAGGTTCCATAGACACGAGGACCTGCAGTTCAGTGATGGAAACCGGTAGCCTAATCCCCGGGACTTGGGGTGGCGAACCACATAAGGCCCCGATAGGTTAGGTGTGGTATTGGACCGGACGACAGCAAAGCTGCCTACCACCAAAGTTGGGTGGGGGTGGCGGGGCTCGAATTTCGGACCACAGGACCCAAAGCATGTCTGTGACAGCGACTAAACTACTGTGCTACCGCCATCCATACAAACGGGGCACTCTACTCTAGGCGTTAGAAGTAGCTTAAAAGTAGCAACGCTCATCTGGTAGACTGTAGTGTCCCTTGCGGTATATTTCACCACCTTGGTTTTCATCAGTTAAGCAGCTCTCATCTGCGGTTAGAAGAATGTGAAGCAATTATCAAAGGTTTTGCCCCGGTAGACAGTTCGACACGCGGGCTAAACCGGTTTGAGGGCAATCGAGGCGCAAGATGTGCGAAAACAATAGCACCTTAGTGGTTGGGCGAGATTCGTTGTTTAATCCACGGGCTATAAAGTAAATTTGTATGATTAACAGAGGTGTACACATTCCTGGGTAGCATTCATAGCCAAAACGTGGCTGGCTTGTAGTTCACGTTTGGTTATGCACAGCGGCGATGCACCCTTGAAATTCTGGTGCTGTTGTGAATGTCTCATGTATCCGACACCGACCGAAGGCGATTATTTTGATAAAGATGGTTCATTCTCTTCAAGAATCCAGTCGAACTAAAGTACGCTAACCTAAGCTAAGGTCAAATTCATAGACAATAGTTATTAGTGATTAATGATGAAGAGAGATTTTATGCTACTCACTAGTCGGCGTTAATCAAATACGACCAACCGTGGACAGGAAGCAACACTGTAATGGCAAACCAATTCTGATATGCATCTCAAATGAAACTGATCGATATCATAGCCTAACGTGTGAGAGGAGTTGTGCCAGCTGACGGAGTTTTGGTGTTTTGGATTCGTTGTGACGCGTTGTAGTGAACAGAAGGCCTCTGTGGAATTCACTTAACGCGCTTTTGCAAACAACCAACATTCAGCTGAGCTCAGCTACTTTTCTCAGGCCAATTGAATCCTTGGTCGGTGGGATTCACGGGGATTCTTCCATCGGATTGCACGACCTAGTGACTCGTTCTGATTGGAGAGTAACCTGTGCACGACCATTTTATTCGATGTCATAGGGTACGCAATGTGACCTAAATGTACGGCAATGCTTCTATTGTGAACTGCAATATAGCCTGACGTTTCATTACATTGAACCGTTGCTTCTTAACGAAATTCGCTCTCTCCCAGTTGCCACTTCTCCTTCCTTTCCCCCACCGTCGCCCTCCTCAAAGCACAAACAATGATGAACAATGTCAGTTGTGACCAAATCAATAAGTGTGCATACTGTTTTGAACTCAGACTGGCTGACTACTGAAAATGTGTTGGAAGTACATGTAACTGTAGGGTTGGATGAACCAATCACAGTTCGCATGTTACACGATAGCAATTAGTTTTTTTTTTCGATCAATATCGATGAGAAAAGTTGAAGTGCCAAGCTCGCAAGCATCGCAACCGTCCGGTAATATAGGTCACCATCACATATTTCCAGAGGTATTGTATTCCAGTGTCGGCAACATGTGTATCTAAATTGCCGCCTCAGATCTTCAACTTTCAATTTAGACTTCTTGAAAATGCATATGAAAAGGACAGAAACCACTGTAACTACTAGTAGCATCGATGCACTCACGATAGGATATCGAAAATTCAGAAGCACAGGAAAATGCCATGCTACTTATCTTTATCCAAATTTGAATGCCGAAAAATATTTACCCCTTGGAAAATCAGAAACAAGATAAATCCAAAAACAAAATCCCCGAATCAACAGAAAAGGAATCATGATTTGTGATTGATTATTCATAAATAGAACGATGTGAAAGATCAACCAAAAGAGATTCTAGACAACCAATAAGTATGTGAAACATGGATCGATGAGTTCGCACACTGCACTAATGAGATCCAACTAGGTCGAAACAGTTGTCCAGTGTTTCCTAGTTTTCAGTTCAGGCTCCATTTGCCATGTATTTCTCCTCTGAAACATATAGATCCCTCTACTGAGGATTAGTGTTTAGCTATATCAGTAACAAACAGGCAACGCGACAGGTGACAAAGTTACACTTTTATCGATTGCGAATTTGAAAAAAAATCAGAATGAACAAACCTGATGGAAGAATTCCATCTTTGAAACCCGGCCAGGATCGTGTGACCAAATAGAATAAACCGGCCTATTCACATTACTGTATGCGTGGTACAGATAACCAATGTGGATAAGGATAAACTGATGATCAGAATTCTGGTTTCCATAAGAAGTGCAATTTGTATTGTCGAACTCACTTCCTGTAAGCGATGCAGATGTTCCGAACCTTGTACACCCGGTTTTTCCGCGCCTGATTCCGGATTCTGATTGTGCAGATCCACCTGTGTGTTTGGAGTACGGCAAACGGGCAGTCGGGGGGAGAATTATCGAGCCAACAGAAAACAGATCAGATGGACAGTGAGAGAACACATTGAAACTGCTCTATGGTATCAACAATATATCAACGTGTGAGGATGGAAGTTCGCATTTTCTGACCTTCGGTAACACAAAGCAGAAATTCGAAATTCTTCGCCAGAACCAAAATTCATGAGGTTGTAAATCATCATCATCATCATTAAAAGTTATTCACGAGAAACCTCTGGCGGTGGTATGCATCACCACCAGAAATAAACCCCGTAATTGAGAAAACGTCTTATTGAGCGGAAGAGCGAGCAAGCAAACGGCCTTTTTCAGTCATTCCAAATCGTGCTCGTGTTAGGGACAAGACCACAATTAAGTTCAACTGGTTTAACTACTGCTTATTCGATGGCGACTGTGTTGCGCACGGCATGAGGACCCAATATATTTGGTGATGAGAATTAAACAAAGATTGAGATATTTGAGCAGTAGTCCACTTTATCAGTATACACCTCGGTCGATGCAATGGGCAACGTGGTCCTGATTATACGGCACGATGACCGATGCTGTCCAGAATTACTTTTAATTTGTGCTCATTGGAGCTTTATGAACAGGTACTGTTAGTGTCCAGCCACAAAGCAGGAGGACGATTAGAGTTCTTAGCCAGAGCCTTTAGTTCTAGCCATAAGCCAGCGAGTGAAGTGAAGCGGAGACTCATTTACTCAGATCGATTACTCTTCCACCACTTTTACCGACTGAAACGCCAATGCTAATCGAACTCCCAACCTGAAGGATCAGGAGACTGGACATCATCTGACCTCTACCCTTCCAGGCACGATTAGCTCTCCGGCTTGACAAAAGCCCTCCTGTGTAGCTCATTGGGTCAGAGATGTGAACAAGCCATCACACCACATCAAGGTACAGTCTCGTCATGATGGGATGGGGATACCCAGGTTGCTATGATGAACTTTGCGGAGCTCCAATAAAGTGAGCGCGGTGTTAACGCATTTGGATAGAAACAAATCCGGTTCAATATCACGCCTAACATTGCGGGGCCTTATGTGGTTCGCTACTCCAAGTTCCACGGCTTAGGTTACCGGTTTCCATCACTGAACAGCAAATTTTCGTGACTATGGGATCCACCCCACAGTATTGTGAAGAGAATCGTAATAAACGGAAACTTGTTTTGATGAAAGAAATCAATGACAGTTTACGTGTCTAGACAAAGGCGGTGCATGTATTGACGACTGCCTATTTTCAGATACCGTAATCAATGTTTCCCGGCAGAATCCTTGATCAGCATAGAGAAGGGATGCAATCAGAAAACTAGGAAAATGTATTTCGCATTGTCTCGGGAACATGTAAAGCGTTACCGCAACAATATTGGAAAATTTGAAGGAGGAACCGGGTCGGAAAGGGGAAGACTGGTTTAGGGAAAACGTTTGCCGTGTTTTCTACATAGGCTTTTGGTATTCTTCTTGTTGTACCTGATTCGGAAACTCATCACACTTCTGCCTGAATGCCAATCTCGATGTTCATTACTTCGAAATTCCGTGTACTATTTTGTGTGACGTCTGCATGGATCAACCAGGTACGTTCGGACAGTTCAGTAGCCAGTATCAACTTTTATAATGATGGAATTCGTGCAGCCATGCCTTTCACCAAATCATTTCATCTAACCACACCTAACGTGTCGAGCCTCACACACGAGGTGTATGATTCCTCGATTTCGACATGGTTTGGTGGAGCATCACATGCAACTTGATAACCGAGCGCGACTGAAAAGCAGTGACAATCCATTCGTAATTGTCAGTTCTTTCCTGTACATGTCGCACCCTTGAGTGCAATGACCCACTCTCGAGGTAGTGGACTTCTCTATCGATTTAACACAGAAGAAG
Source organism: Echinostoma caproni (assembly GCA_900618425.1). NCBI lineage: Eukaryota > Metazoa > Platyhelminthes > Trematoda > Plagiorchiida > Echinostomatidae > Echinostoma > Echinostoma caproni. Next base: position 16,419 of record UZAN01044450.1, on the reverse strand, counting down.
TTTTCAATTGCATTCAGATATGGACGGCTAGACGGCAGGTTAATGAATCCGATCTTAGAAATCGAAAAACTGAGAACCTGTCTATATGTGGAAAAAGAACATATGATCAAAGCGATTTCTACAACAAATCTTAGATGAGACATGATAAGGAGCTTTATGTTGAATTTCCTGAGTGCGTGGAGAGTGCGCTAGTCATCGAAATCCTCCTTTATCAGTGCTACAAACTTGGCCCTATCCAGAGGGGCATGTACAGGGAGGTTAACGACAAGGCTCTCCGTATCGAATTTCCATGCAATTCATCAGGAAGGACGAATAGTTACTTTTTGAGACCGATGGATTTACTTTCTTTGAAAAAACTAGGTCCACCGGTGCCCCTGTTTCTGCCTGGTATATTGCTCGTCAAGCACCACACGTTCGTCAGTGCGATAAATCAAACGCCAAAATGATGACCGGTGAGATTTGAATTTCCAAGCAAAATCAGTATGAGCCTACTATTGATTGGCGTTTAATACCAGTTTCACACCGACTGATCTCAGCCGCAAATCAAATCTAGAAATCCTTTTCCGAAGTGGCATGAGAAAAGTGAGTCCAATCTGCTCAGACTACACTCGATATTAGTTCTTAGCAGTTTTTCTCAACTGAAACCGAATGCACCCATCATCTAACTTCGATGTGGACGGTTTTCTTCCTCTGCCTCGATATCTTCCTGGGGAAATTCCCTTGATTATGCGATAAATTGTGCTCACCTATATATCAAAACATTTGGACTAGTCAGGGACCAAAACTTACCTGTCTGCTTCACAGCTTAACCGAAAACTTTTGAATGTCTCATCTGGTTTCGGTATAACAAAAACGTTTCTTGAACCAGTAGCATATCTGAAGGTCGAATTTTGAAGGTCAATTTTCACGTTTCGTGGAATAGATTTTTACTTCCAATAGGACGAGAGATCTTATGCGGGTGATTCGTAGCTATATTATTTTTTAATCTATTTACTGGGCACCGTATGGAAAAAATAATTCGGAATAGGTAGATTTAACAAAATAGAAAGTGACTGATAGTTTAAAAAATATAGCACCGCATTTTACCCCAAATCTGGAAAATGAGAAATTTCATTCACGTCTGCTTTTCATCAACTCATTGGCTGAATGTTTTTAAAAGTAGGTAATCGTAACCGCAGTGTCTCTAGTTCCCAACAATTTCTTGAATTTAAAGCATCGGTCAGTGTGAGAATAAGTGAATACAACTGATCTGAGGAAGGTGCAGAGATTGTGAGACAAATATCCCAAGATAAAAAGGTCGAAACAACTGTACAGTGTTTCCTAGCTTTTCAGTCCACGCTTTGTTTTCTCTATACACAACAAATTCCTCCAATGGAAATTCATTAAATTTTTCCTCTTTTTAAATGGTCATGGGGCTAAAAGCCTCACTCGTTATTCGGCAACTGAAAATTATACTTCAATCAACCCAAGAGACCATGGGAAAACACGTGACAATCACACCAACAAATTGGGACAAGACAGGCACCCAAACTGAGAAAAACACTGAAATCATAATTCCATTTCGCCAGTTCTCCGAGCTTGGTAATTGGTTCGCATCATCACAAGCACTGATGTCATCTCCGCTGGTGATGAAACGTTTGCAAATCAATTGCCAAGCACGGCGAACAGGCGAAATGGAATTCAGTTCACCCGAGCTACGAGAACCGATTTTTCAATACTTTGTCAACTGAAATCATAACGTATACCACGTACAGTTTGCGCAAAAACCATAACGACAATCGATCTTTTTGATCCGGCTTTTGCCATCCCTTTTGTTCAGGGGTCAACGAAGCCACAAAAAATAGAAAATAGTAAGATATGTACGACCGAGTCATTGTTTTAAACAAATACTATACGAATGTATTGCGGAAGTAGAGCGCGACAAAAACACAGGGACAGTGCAACATTATTAGCAAACTTTTTCCTAGAGCATTTTGGCGCATACTGAATAGGCATACTACTGACCACTAACTCACAAAACAGCAATGCTACCATTTGCCTCATTTTACGTTGAAGCTGGCGTTTAGTCCATGAAAGAAATTGTGTTTGAACAACTGCATACACTCGCCTGGTCAACAATTCTTCCGAGTTTCTCAACTGGGTTGAAATCGTGGAATCGCAAGCAGATTGTACTATGCTTTTGTGATGTGTCTATTATTGTGGCGTTGTCGTGTTGAGATACTATCTCATCCAGCGTTTTTGTGGGAAACGGCAACAAGAAACGTTCAAGTGCGCCCAGTATTCGTAGGTGCATTTCGCTCAGCACCCAGGGGTACAATATGCAAAAGCATAGCTGTTTACCACCATGTAAATACGGAATGCAGTCACTACTTTTCTCGTATTGCAGTTACAGGCAGCACTAGTCGGAGATCAAACTGAGTGCCAAACACATCACTTTTCTAACAAAAACTTAGTTCATGACTGGAATTTCGGTATCAGAGACCTCGCGCTTGATTGGATTGCTGCGTTTCTCCAACAACGGACCATGTCGGTTCGAGTCTTCAATTCACTGTCCAACCGTCGCCTTTTCTCGTGGAGTCGTCCAGGGTTCT
>UZAN01044450.1:2842-13035 GCA_900618425.1 Echinostoma caproni | reverse complement strand
GGAATCCGTGGTTAAAACGTGATCATAAGAACTTGGAGCGTCTACAAAGACTCGCCACGAAGATGGTCAAAGGACTCTATAGTGATTCATACATGGGGAGACTGCAGTCATTGAGTCTATACTCTGCTCACTATCGTCGAATTCGAGGAGAATTGATTTTAGTGTACCAAATATCACACAACCAAAAACCAACCTTGTGCACTGCCTGGAATTCCCTACCATCTCATGTTGTATGTGCCGAGATGATTGATTCTCTCAAGGTAAAACTTGACGAAACATTAACACACATTGCATTCTAAAATCCATGAGAACAGAAAACACAACCGAATGCAGNATGGAATTTTGTTTATCATTGCTACAGTTCAATTCGTGTTAACACCCTGTGGAACAAGAAAAACATCTACTTGTAAGTAAAACCCGCAATATAACTTTGACTTTGGTTCTATCTCTTTTTTTTACTACTTCCTCGCAAACCGGGTCAAGCTTTGCCTTGCTTAATCAATATCACTTCCCTCGCTCGGTACGCCTAACTAAACGCTATGTATTGAATGCCGATTTCCAAACTGATGGAAAACAAAAGACGAATCACAGGATCGGCACGTCGTAGCCATACCCGGATTGCCACCAAAAGTTAATTGCGTTTTACTGTTTCATATTTGCTAATCAAATTCCCATATCCAATGATAAGCCTAATTGTTATGCATTACCAAACTGGGAGGGATGGTGAGTGTCACTCCGACAAAAGCCAATGTTGCGCATCTCATTGGATAGAAATTAGACGGGATAGGGAAAACTGATTTTGGTAAGCACTACGATACATGGAATGAATAAAATGTTTGCTGTTCAGGGTGTTCGTTGTAAAAATCGAACAATGCAGTATATTGAACATGCGGCAACACGAATCGCATCGCATCGCAGATGAAAAACAGACCGTATGTAGCGCGATTGCCACATCGATCGATCGATCAATGGGGAAACTAATCAATTTTGAATGCCTGGCTGACTGACTGACCGATTGGAAAGTAGATTCCACAAAACTGTTTTATATAGGAACGAGTAGTGCAATGAATAATAAACGCCGGCACTGTAGTAGTAGTAGTACACAAACACAAACCGGTTCTTCATATATACGCACACTATAATGCGAGTTCAAAACAAACATCTGGAAAAAAGTGCTAGTTGGAGAGGAAAGAGAGAGGGACAACACAATAACACCGTTTATGATCACTTTATACTCTTCATGCACCCGTTGAAAGCATCTGCAACTCAGGATGTTGGAAACTAACTGTGCAGAGTTGTCAATCACACGCGCACGAATCCATTGTGCGTAGGATTCAGATCTCTATCAATGTTGTACTTCAATCAGCACACTATGACGAGATCAGATCAGGTCAGATCAAGTGTGAATCATACGAGTCACAATCCCAATTGCAGATTAAAGCTATTAAAGCTACTCTATTACTTCCCCAGTTAGAGTGAGGCAGGGTGCTGGACTAACCCAGTCTTGTAGTAGCATTTCGCATTTTGAACATGCAAAACGCATACCGAACATCGCTACACTAGCACTCAAACTATCCAGAAAAGCTTGCAACTTACCTGGATCTTCACTTAGTAGCACAATGTCGTCTGCATACTACTCTAGATCAGACAGTCTGCCAACCGGGAGTAAATCGATGCCACCATCCTCGCATGAAGATAGGCCTGTTTCAAGAATTAAATCTATGACAAAGTTAAATAGAAAAGGAGAGAGAGGGCAACCCTGTCGAACACCACATTCCGTGGTGAACTCGGGTGAAAAAGTGCTGTAAGCTCGAACTCGGCTTCGGTTATCATTATAGAGGGATTGTAATAGTGAAATTAACTTCTCGGGCACACCGTTCAGGGAAAGCCAGCACCAGAGTTTAGACCGGTCGACTGAGTCGAGAGCCGCTTCAAGATGCAGGAAGACAGAGATGGTGGGTCTACGAAAAGAATGTCTATGTTTCTAGGATTTGACGAAGTGTAAAGATGTGGTCGATACAGCCTCGGTCAGGTCTAAAACCAGCGTGGTTCTCACGTGTACTCTTCACGAGCGGCAGATAATCAGCGGAGTATGATCCCGGCGAGAAGTTTAGAGGCAGCATTGATTAACCAAATTGCTCTGTGGTTTTCACCAAATTATCAAACCAGAGAACGTGTGTTCCAATCCCACCACCATCACCCCCGTTTGACTTTCCTAATCCTGTGTTCTATGGGAGCCCTTTGATTGGCCACTTCTCCTTTCCTGAAATTGTATCTTTTTAGGTTTAGGAATAAGAAATACAAATAGAACAAATTTTTTTTTCGATTAGAAGCATAATGAATATAGATTGCGCTCGCAAAAGAAACCACAAAAATTCGAAAAAGAGCTTTATGAAGAAAGAAAGTGCTGTGTGCAACAAGAGATGTACCAGTGAGGGCTTACTTGGAATATGTAGAAAATTAAACCGAACAGGGCAGGTCCAAGTCCACCACAAAGGCCACGAATGCCGGTCACCAGACCCTGAGATGTAGAAGTTGAACAAGAGAAAACTTTGAGAATCCAGAGAGTGATCAACAGGCGATAGACGGTCAACATCAGCGTAACCCGTTTAGGACTACATCACAGTAACTACGATTCTTTTTCGGTGTTCTAGCATTCCCATTTGACTGGATATCCAAAATAACTCAGTTTTACGAGCAATGTTCCGTCTTTGCGACAAGATATATACTCAGTGACAGTATCAAACTGAAGTCTCCATTTCAGAACATCAAAAAAGACTTAAAGGCACAAAAGAAATCATCATTGCAGAATTGCATCGGTAAATAGAGATAGGATTCCTCTAGATAGGCATCACAGTGCAAACGATAATAACTACTGGTATACCTGTGCAACTCCTTGTTGATCAGCCGCGGCATGTTTGGAAATGAACGCGCTCAAAGCGGGATAGGTAACCATGCCTACAGCAGCCACAAATCCAGCAGTCCACAGCAGAGATGCCTGAGTGGCAAAGCCATATAAAGTCAGCTGGATAGCTTCGAATACAAGGCCTACAATGATGGCTCGTTTGGCACCGAGGAAACGATTTAACAATCCCAGAAGTACAGTCTGTGGAAGAGAGGTGGAAGATTAAAAAAAACAATACGGAACGAAAGTGTTAGGTGCGGCCACGAGAGAAGTGTACGAATGAAATTTACAAAATAGCGAGTAGGAAAAAAATGCACCTCTCGTTATCTTTGATTTGAATGAGTTTTACTTCGTATGTACGGAGGTGAATGTACCCTTTTCACTTTATTCAACCCCTCCCCCTTCGAAATTTTCTTTTTCTATCACCACTCTCGTTTTATTGACTGTAGTTTGATATCACGCGACAAACAGTTATTGATTTTCTTGGTGTGTGTGTGTGTGTGTGCATTTCACTCTCAAGAGACTAGTGCTTTGCCTTTTCGGACTCAGTGGTCGATAGGCTGTCTGTTTGAGTAAATAAACATTACTTTGTGCCTCGATTGGTTTCTTAGTTAGCTGAGAATACACACCTGTACTTGCATATATATATATATATATATATATATATATATATATGTGTGTGTGTGTGTGTGTGTGTGTGTGTGTGTGTGTGTGTGAAATTGATTGAAAAATTATTCGTGGTCGGAAAAAATGCCGCCAATCTAGGTGTTCCGAAAGTTGCGATACCTCTTAAACTGTGGGTTTTCTCAAGTGCACATAAGTTTTGTGCATTTCAAAGGTGAATCTTAAGCATGCATTATCGAAAGACAGTGGACGATCCAACACCACGATAGACGAAACGTATGCTAGGATACGAAAGATAGTATGACAGTTTGCGCAGAAGCCATCAATCACCCCATCAATTCCGAAGGGATTCAAGAGCCTCGACAACAAACCATCAACAGAATACGCGAAACCAGTTGAGAGGAGATTGCCAGAACAGACGAGATCGACCGACGGCAATTGCAATCGACGGATATGCACCTTTCGTATGCGGGCCGAATTTCCGAATGTAGTTTATGCGTACACCCAACCTTAAACATATATTTCTGCAATGTCCATATGGCGTGATTTATCAGGTTAACACGCTGTACTGAGAAAGAGGAATGGAATCGGGTAATCTTTGTGCTCAGCTCTGTATGCACTTCAATAAACATTGAAGTAGATTAGAGTGAGAAAAAGGTAAACAAAAAAACCACGAGTAGTACTGTCGAATCAGTGACCAATAAGAGCGGTTTCTTTTAGAACGGAATGCACTACTAACCTTGGAGATGTATAAGCGGTTCACAAGAAACGCATGATGTGGCGAATCAGGATGAAATATGTTTGCATGAGTAGAGCATTCAGTTACAACAAGTGATCGTCGATGTTAGTTCGATTAGTCGGTCGGCGTGTACTGTTATATGTGTCATTATTTGCTGCTCATTTCGGTCCACAACTAAGTACTCCATGGTGCAAAAGAAAAGTTAGGAGAATGATAATGATAGTGACGGAGGCCGTTGATATTTGATGAGAAACGACAGGTGAGGTAAAGATCATCCCCACTATCATTCGTGGTGTATGTATATTTCACACGCGTCTGGTGTCAGACTGTGCCAAACAAATCGTGGTACAATAATCTTTATAAAAATAAAAACGCTCCACGATATTTCCAGGTTGCCCGAGCCAAAGCAGATGAATTTTCTTGGAAAATCCACAACCGGAGCCTTTGGCTAACCAAAGTCTGACCCGCAAGACGGCGAGGCGGTGTGTGAAAACCGCAGTCCATTGGGAGCTGGTGCCCAGTTCATCCGATCATGCGCCTTTCGGACGGGGTCAAACGTACAAGGTATTCAATACATCTTGATGCCCAATCGAGCCGGTGACCATTGCCACAATCGGAAAGGTGTGGGTGTGGTTCGCACGCCTCCTCATGGCTGGTTTGGAATCAGGGATTTTGGCCAACTCCCCTAAGTGAACTGCCAGTAGTTCACCAACCCGGTTATAACCCCGGATATCGGCTTTTCGTCTTCTCACTTTCGTGAAAAACACCTCCATCACGAGGCAGTGAGTAGGACTTCCTCAGCAGAGGCCATTCGAGACGCTTGGTCGTATGAGAGCATTTCGTGAGGTGCAAGGGACAGATTGTTGTGTTTGGTCTAAGCGTACGAATGACACGAGCGACTCTTGCTTAAACCCCAACGACAACTCGGAGAGAGAACACAGGGTCCAGACACAGTCAGCGTGTATTCTTCGATAAGTTATCGATATGTCAAAAAAAATATATAGACTAATCGTGCATTCGAGAACGGCGCAGTGACGCACCAATCAGATTGTGTCCTTGACATGTCGATTGATCGATTGGACAAAACATTGGCTGACACGTTCTGTGATCATCCAATCAGGTTCAGCCTGTCTGGAGCGTTGGGAGCGTGCGTGTGGCCTGACTCGGAGTCGTGTGTGGGGCCTGACTCGGAGGTGTGCGTGATCGGACGGGTTTCTTAGGCTCCGTCCTAACACAGATGACCAACCTAGACACTCACCCACGACCATACGGAGGATTTTGTGGAAACAATACTTGTTATTATTACTATTATCATCATTGGTGCTATCACCATGAATAGTATAATTACCCTCACTAATCAACAGTGACGAATTGGTGATGGCCTGCCGCTCTTTACATAACAACAGGTTTACAGAGAGACAACAACCAATATAAACTGTCGTAAAACACCTCTTTAATGAGTGCTCCCACAAACAGAAACCGGAGATCCAGTCTCTTTTCATTACATTTCAGCTCACTTCATTCGCAAACAATCTAACCTTCATTCAGATCCTATCCTCTAAAAGTATTTATTTTGCCGTTGCTCAATAACTTAGAATAGACGACACACTAAGTCTCTCCTTTGGTGAAATGAGAGACACTGTCAATTATTAGGGCGGTGCCTGATTGACCGAAGTGATTTGCGTCTCATAAACTCACGCAGAATCGTCCCATCGGCTCGCAAAACAAGACTGTCTGTGATTAACGCTCGCCTACCCCCACCCCCTCCATAAAAAAACAACTTTTGTTGGACAGGTCAAGAATCTCAGGCCATGTAGGTGGAAGTGTCAGATGTGCCAAGAAATTTATTATTTTGAACTATCACTTTTTCTTTCGAATAGAAACAGTTAGAAGAAGAATGCACAGTGAAGAAAGGCATTTTAGCATATACGAGGGCTGATCAAAACGGTTCCCGGTGCACAAAAAGTTGTATCTGTTACACAAAAATAAGCAATATATTCTATCGAAGTATTTTCCCCCGGCGTCCATGCACACAGTTCCATGCGCTCAAACCACTTGGTGAAACAGCTCGACCATGCCGAAGCGGGTAACCCCTCGACCGATCCAAGAAAAGGCCTCCACTGTAGCTATTGGTGACTCGTATCGGATTCCATGCATCATGCACTTGACATCTGGGAACACAGTGCTCCTTTCGAAGGCCCGTCATTACCAAAGGTAGCTCTCAAACGATCAACATTCGGCCGCAGTAGCTGTTCCTTTAAACCATATTTGTAGTCGTAGAAAATCATCGCTCTCCGGCGATATCGACCGAGTTCTACCACTATAGTCTAAGTACGGCGACTCTTGTATGATTTGTGAGCTGTGTTGATATTTGGCTCTGCGTGAGTGACAATCACTAAACAATATTCACAATACGAGATTACAGTTTATCTCTTTCCTGCTCGGTCATCTATCTGCAACTCGTATTTGTGAACTGCGGATCCGGAGGCTTTTTACTCAGTCTTTGTATATACAAATATACATATACATGTATAATGTATAAAATCCATGTATAAATATATATATATATACTTAGGGAACAGGTAGGATTCCATTTACCCGGTAGGCCAGATTTAGAACGATCGGTTTAGTGAACTTGTGTAGAACAAGATCACAGTCATAGCGAGACTTGAATCAACCCGATGAGTGAGAGGAAAAATTCGTTAACTGAATGCATACACCTGAGGCGTGTGTGTGTGTGTGTGTGTGTGTGCGGATACACGTGTGTGTACCTAATGTGTGACCCGCTCGGATTTCGTGTTTCAACTTTCTCATGCCCCGCGGGCGCATAGCCATAGCTCGGAGGAGTGTAAACCAACCAGTGTTGCATTCCCACCAAGCTTCCTCTCATGTGGCGTGATGATGAGAGAAAAATATGACAGTGCACAGTATTAGAGAACACGATAAAAAGAAGTGATGCGAAAATCTATTGTTACTTTGCTACTTCACACTCTAGAGCCATACTGTAATCCAATTGGACTGATTGGTTTACGTTCCCAGAGCCAAATCTCGGTGAACATGTACACACGCATATGGTCGATTTCATAAATAGGCACCATTCATCGATCGAAAACTGATTCGCAAGGAGAGCAATAAAACTTCTCCAATTATCGCAACTGATCTACGGTAGAAACAGTTGAGCGATGAACAATCAGACACTGACGAGTCAAGATAAAGCAAACGTCGGGAACCTCTATCCAGTTGCTGTAGAGGAACCATTGTTGCACTTAGCAATGAACAGATATTGCAGTTCAGTTCAGTCAACGCCCAGAACTGAAAATAGTGATTAGATCGATAATCAAACCAGTGCCTGGTGTGAACCACCTAACACTTGGCGTTTCGCATTACATCACGGACCAGTTGTGCAACCGTTATCTCCAATGCTTCCACTAAACCAGACCTTCCAAAGGCAACTCGAACAAACAAGAGCTGATTGATATTGTTCTTTTTTTGCGAAACGCATTGAAGGAAGGACAGATTAAAGGCAACGGTAATTCGTGACGGTACATGCACGAAACACACGCGAAGATGTACATAGATCCAAGTTGGTCAAATGACTTTAGTTGAAGAGAACACAGACCGTTCGGAACGCGAATTCTCGTGTTATTTCGTTTTCTAATTAGAAGATCTGGTGGACAAAACAGTTTATCCAACCATAAACCACGCCCTGTTATGCGATAGTTTGGCAGGCTCTTTTGGTTACCCAATACCGTATGGGAGAAGATTTGAACGATGAACATGTGTATATAAATATATATGCTACTTATTATGAAATACTCTAGAAAGACGCGGAAGTCACGTTTGTTGCGGTTAGTAGCATCTAACCCATTCACAAAACCATCGAATCATATCATTGATTCTCCACTGGACTGGCTCTGATAGAACTGTTCATCCAATAGTCACCCGGTGCTACAAATGAGGTTATTGTGACGAAAGTACAAGTATATGAATGAACTGACAAAAGATTACGGGATACGTATCCCTCACAAGCGACAAGAACTGCGATGCCGGTCATGTGCTTCCAGAGGACTTTTGTCCAGTCATTCATATACTACTTTTACCTTTATCCAGTTTATCAGCACAAGACATGTGAGCAGAATTGATATTGGCCATTAATTTCGCGCGCTCATGATCGCACAAATGTGCGCGTGAAATTGATAGTCCATATCAATTTTGCCTACATATATCTTCTTGTGTTGATGATATATGTATTTGTGCATAAAGTACACCATGTTCAGTGTTCAAATTTTCCTTCTACAGCGTGTGTCGACATTGAGCTTTCTCCGGCAAAGATAACAGCATACGCTAGCAATTTTTTTCTCCTCGCACACCTCATACACGGAGATTATGCGTGGAAAGTGAGTAGACGTGTGAGCGCCTCTGTTTGCAACATTCGGTCATAGCACCCCCACACGTCCAACTGTTGATGGAATCCATGAATCACGAGGTCCCCCGATGGGGAAGCTTCGCACGATTCTCACCAATTTTTTTGTTTTCCAGCGTCTCGTGAACCGCGTGATTGGTTGAAACGTGCAAATGCAGTGGAAATAGCGTTCCAGTGCGATGCGACTGTGTGATAGTAAACAAAAAGACAGCATTGGATATTTATTTTTCGTTCACTGTGCGACATTTCTGTGCCCCTGTCAGAACTGTACAAGAATAGGTCTGGTGGGGAGGTGCTCATTTAGTGGAGTCTTTTTCATTCATAAACGAAGTTATTCTCCAATCGAATGTGCATTGCTATCTCAGCATGAAATGCTAAGGCATCAGCGTGCGCGTGATTGTGACAGAATCAAATTCATTCGTTGTCGTGTGTGACAGTGTCCGTTTTCGGTCAACTGTGATTCATAATAGGACACAATATCATATCAAAAACTATCGGTCCGTTAAGTCAGAGATAGTTGAACGGATAGCAGATGAACAGATAACCCACTGACAAAATCATATTAAAACCATGTGTGTGCGTGAGAGAGAGAGAGAAGACGACACAGGAAAGGAACACCATGGAATAAAAAGAGAGAGGGGGACAACGGAAAACGTTACACGTGAACGTACCTGGGTTAGGCATGATAGAATACCAACAAGTGCGATGAATAGAGCCACGTGTTCTTCACTGAAACCCATCACCTGTGCGTCGTTTGACGTGAGTAAGACATTGGTATGGTGACGAATTGAGGGTAGGGATTGGTGAGAGGGTGAAAAATAAACACAAAAAAACCATGAAGACAAAGGATTTGAACATCCAAAAAACGCACTATGAAAACGAGAACAGTGTATGATTGGCATTCAGCAAGAATATTACATTTTCGCTTACAAACGAATATCACAAATGCTGAAAGGGGATTCGAGTGCTAATCGTCCTTCTGTGGGGTTTTGTACAATTTAGCGGGACTATTGAAGCTTCATTGGAGCTGGTTCGGAGCAAGGCATGGTCACAACAAAATGTAAGCCGCAAAAGGGAGTAAAGTCCAATTCACTGATCGCAACTGGAAAAACAAAACAGTGTATGACTTTCGCTCCGCCCCTATCTCCCTCTACCGTTTTGTTACTAGCATAGCCAACAACGTCTTAGGTACCTGCTATTAGTACTTAGCTAACTCCTACTGAGAAATGGGCTCACTTCAGGGACATCGTGAATAGTCGTTCCTCGCAAGAGACGCTGGGAGATGAAACGATTGAACATTGAAACGCAGTAATAATTTCGACCAGCAAAAATCTCACACACTAGTACCTGGATTCTGACTGTGGGGCAAATGCCAATTGAGCCTTCTGTATGCGAGCAGACACTACAGCTATGATGCGTCCACCGGGGGAGATGTAGCTGCCCAGATAACAAAACTTATCTACCTACTCTATTACTTCCCCAGTTAGAGTGAGGCAGGGTGC